>JAXGGS010577023.1:0-10426 GCA_035585475.1 Armandia brevis | reverse complement strand
GATCATGGTGATGCAATTGATTCAGGAGATGAAAGTGATGACGAGGAAGATAGTGATGACGAGGAAGATAGTGATGAAGCTAGTGACGATAGCAGTGATTCTGAGCAGAGCTCAGAGGAGGAAGTAGTTCAGTCGAGCACAACCGCTAAGCCAGTAGCAGCTAAACAGCCGCCTTCTTCATCCTCATCCTCAAGTAGTGATGATTCAGACAGCGAGAGTGATACTAACATCTCCAAACCGAGTCCTAAAAAAACACCGTCGTTGACTCAGGCGTCTAAATCGGAAACTCCGAAAGTACCAATATCCACAAAATCTAAGCCAGAGCGTGACAGTTCCGCGGCCGCACAAAAACCCAAGCAATCGAAAAAGGCAGAAAAAGGTGACAAGAAGGCGGATAAACATCAGTTATCTAACCAGCAGCGTTTAGACAGCCTGCGACAGAGACAAGAGGAGGCCGAAACGAAGAAAAATGCAATTAAACTGGCGTTGTCATCCGTTGTAAGTAGCAAAATTATCACTGTCCATACAGATGTAATTTTTATAAATGAACGTCGTTCTTTTTTCTGTGAAGGAATGTCTATTTAAAATCGATCGATCTCCCTGCAGGATAGCAAGCCCACCAACAAAAAGACAGTATTTGATTCAGACTCCGATGGTGATATTGTTGTTTCCCATAGCGCAAGTGCACCTGTAGCTAATGTAGAAGTTGCACCAAGCAAATCCAAATCGAAGGTACGTGTACATTTATACCCAAATCGTAAACATGTGTTGTTTAATTAAACTATCATTTTACCAGAACTTGTTATGTATCTTTAGGATGGTTTGCAATTGTTTAATGACGACAGTGATGATGACGACGACAGTGAAGCCGATGCTGCTAAATTTGAAGTTAATGAAGCATTCGAGGGAAAAGCTGGAAAGAAGGTATGTAGGAATCAAAATCAAAGTGGAGATTTCTAATCCCCGTTGTGAATTCCCCAGTACGTCTATGTTTGTTGATATTGAAAACCTGTATTAATCATTACAATTGCCTTTTAGTTGATGGAATTACAATCTCGCTTTGCCAGTGATGATCGTTTTAAACTTGATAAACGATTCATGGATGAATCGATGAAAGTTTCGGAAGATGAAGGTAAAACGAGTTACAAATATGAAAACGCTTGACAAACAGATGCCTATGGGATTGTTAGATGTTACATCTCGGCGAAAAAAATATTATTCAGCCATACTAAAGCCAGTTTTTATTTTGCTCCTGATTACAGACGAATCGGATAAGAATAACGAAGACGATGAGAAGGAGAAGTCATTAAAAATATTACAATCTGTGATCAAGGGAAGTGTAAAACCAATTAAGAAGGCAGACAAGAAATCTAATTTCAAGTAAGTTTCCGAGCAGACTGGTTTTTATGTTGTGTAAGTGGAACGAGTTTTTAAATATCTAGTTTTCATTAATATGCTGGCATTATACGTGTGTGTTTTCTATTACTTTCAGAGATATGACTTCGATGAGGTTTGACCCTACCAGGGAAAACCACCAGGATTTCGAGGTTAAAGAAGACGAGCCAGCTGTTAAAAAGACTCTCAAAAAGTAATTTTTCATTTTATTTGATAAACACGTCAATGCCGTCACCAGCACACAATACGGCTTCATACTGTAACAATGTTTGCATATTAATTTCAGGAAGAAAAAGGATAAAGAAGTGGTCGAGGAAGTCCTCCCAGAAGTTTCCAGAGAAAAGTTTTATCAAGTTGGTTCCGATTTAAAGTCTGTGTTCGAAGCTAAGGCGGAGTCGCCATTCTCGTTTTTATCAACGTTCGGCGGAGAAGCACCAGAAACTGGGAAAGATAATGAAAACCAAGGTAAAGTAAATTTCACAAGTTATGTGTTTTTTGACAAATTACGTTTCATATATACGGTAGCTCATGAGTACTGTAAGTAAGCCTGCAGTCCCAAGTTTAATTTGCTAATTTTCCTTTTTGCAGAAGCCCAAATAATAAATAAAAATAGCGCATTGCCGTGGCAAACTGATAATTTCGCATACGACAGCAGTGAGGATGAAGAAATGCACGCTAGACAGAAGGCGGAGGATCCCGAGTAGGTTTACATTTATATTTGTTCATATACAGTGCGTCATCGATGTGATTAAATTACCTTCTTATGTCATGCGCATGATTTTTTCAGGGAGCCCATGGATACTGCCAGCTCTGCAGCTACAAAATCGGGGATCGAAGACAAGTTCTTCTGGTCGAGAGATGATCCAAGAATTCAAGGTAAGCAAGGTCCCAAGTTACCGTAATCACGATTGAACAACGTTAAAGAAAAGTCTGATATGACATGGTAGCGTTTTATAATTTTCAGAGGCAATTCAGACGTTTTGGAGGAAGGACGACATAGATGATATTCGAGTGAAATGGCAAGCGAAAAGGCCCGATTTAGTTGAGGTAATAAGCGATGAAAATCAAGTTAATTTAGATTGGCGCAGCTGAACATCTGTGACGTAATTTACATTATACAATGTATGAAAGCATCGATTACCCATAGTTTGCCAAATGCTGATATATTTGTTTCGAAATCAATTTCAGATGTACCGAAAAAAACGCAAGAACGCACTGAGGAAGCAAAGGCAGACTCCTAGGACATTTTCTAAATTCAACAATAAATGGAAGCACAACAAACGGCATTGATGTAATTTACCAGTCATGTGATTTATCTCTCATGGTGCTGATATACTTGTATGTGAATTGATGGTTATGGATTATTTTAATAAATATATGAAATAACAAATTAACAGTCCTCATTTCTAAGTACGATTTCATTTATTGTATAATAACAAAGGTCGTATATATAATAGGTTACTTTCATACAAATCTTTCACGATGCAGCGACTTCGTCACTGAAACCACTTTGCTGTAGTTAAAACAAACCGACTCTCTAACAGTGTATCAAATTATTGCGTATAGCACATTTTTGTTCGAACATTTCACATGTCGCTTTCCACGGGGACACATTTTCACAGGTACGATACAAGGCAGTTATACTTCAATACATGCACTTAGTTATATCAGATACATAGAAATTGCAAACACGTAATACCTACAATTGAAAATGTCTAAGGAATAAAATTAAAAAGACAATATGAATATAAGAAGGCGTAGTCTACCTTACTGGAAGATATAAAGCACAATAAAGCGATCTCCTATCGATATACGGTACCTTATATTATATATTATATTAATTAATGTGGTCTACTCAGATAATCATAGATGATTTGAACCAGCAAGTGAAGACGAACGATAAAACTACGAGCTACGATGAGATAACTCAAATCACTTTACATTTAATTGTGCAACATCAAAATGCTGCTAATTTTATATGTTATTATTCTTAAAGCGTTATCATTTGCTACATAATGAATACATTTCACTGTCCATGAGTGTATAGACTGTCTATATTGTATACATGTAAGAACTTAAATACACTTTATGTCAGACATCACATTTCAATCTTGTATTATTATTTCCCTTTAAAAACAATGCAGCACCACTCTGAAATCATGAGACACAAAGATTTCACACCATTTTCCTGCCATTTAGTACTGACGTCACAAATGCTGAATTTATCATCAACACGTCGTCGAAGGCAAACAAATAAAATTTTACAATTCTTAAAACGTTGCTTTTGTATTAGAAGCAGCACGGATCGTATTACTCGTGCTGGATCTGCCATTTATGATTAAAGCTTATTCTGGTATTGTATGTTATCATGATACGATAAAATCTGTATATATTCAAATTGACATACAAAGGTATTAAGAGGATTTCAACGCTCATAAATATCCCCTGCTGGAAATTCACCAACTCTTAATGTAAACAATGTCCTTAAACGAACCCATGCGAGTATGAAATGACTGAATAAGGTATTAAAATAATCATGATAATCGCGTTAAGACGACTAAAGTAAAACGATGTTTATATATAACCTAACATAAAGCCGAGTCTCCAGCAGACAGCTGGTCGTACACGTATAAAAAACCTCTGAGAATTTAACTATCATGATTAAATACGTTACCGCTTACAGGCAGGACCATGTTCTTAACACACAAACAATGGCACAATGAAATATCATACACAAGAGATGAAACACAAATTTTTGATTGTTAAATGTCATATTGTCGCTCTTCCTCGCGACGTCAACTCATAGGCGTCACGTGGACTAAAATCAATAATAAGGATTTCTGCAGTGAACTAGAATTTCCTACGTCTACTATGCTGCACGTTCCCAAATCTCCTTGAAGTCATTACTATCGCCATTAAAATCTTATCCTGTAAAATGTCCAGCCGCGTTCTGGCTCTGCATTAGATTTGTAGTGAATTTGATTGCTATGCTACACGGGCGCTGATCAGCGCGGCGTGGTTAAGGAGGTACGTACGGGGGAGGCTGGCGGTATGGTTGCTGAGGCTGACGCGGCCGAGACCCGCGGTGTCCGAGAGAACCGGTCGTCACCGGCGGCGGTCGGTGGTACGGCTGGTCCTCGTCGTCCGTCGTGTCGATCAGTGGCTCCTTGTGGTCGGATCGCGGCGTGGAGGGCATGCTCCCGCTCGCCGAGCGCGGGTACTCGGGCGGCGGCAGCGGCGGCTTCTCGTTAGCCAGGATGAGGGGCTTGGTGGGCGGGTCCGGCTTGTCCTCAAGTTCATCCTGGAAGATGATCGGGATGCCCTTGTTGATGAACGTGTGCTGATCCTCATCGGACAGTTTTCCCTTGCGCCGTTTGCGGTAAAGGATGCAGGCGATGAGGCCGGCGAGCAGCAACATGGCCGCGATAACGACGGCGGGGACGACTGTGGTGATGAGGACATCTTCCTCGCTCGTCTCTTTGGGTTCTGCTTCTACTCCATCTTCAGGACGCCGTTCCCCGGTGACTGGCGGCTTAACGTCCGACTCCAGCTCGGGTATACCCTCATCCACACAGCTACCACGCGGCTGCGCTCCGGCCTTCAGTATAACATAGGGTTTCAGTGCCTCAATCAGAGTCTCATTGAGCACATTGTCAGGCGTGATTAAATACCGCAGAAGTTCGCCGATCTCCTTAACGGGGCAGGTTTCTGTGGCTACGGTGTTATTAGTCCAGCTGTAGATTACAGACCCCTGGCTGACGCTAGTGACAGTCATCTTCGTCATGTCATCATCACCGAAAAGGCGCGCTACCCTCCTCGAAACCTCCATACGAACGTCAACGTCCATAATGAAAAGCGCATAATCGATGTCTAGCGTGAGACTGAACTCGTGATTAATCTGCCTGTCGTACGGCTTGTGCTTGACGACGATGACGAACGCGTTGCGCGCGATCTTTCCGTGACTGTCGATGGCCGCCAGCGAGAACTCGTACGTGTTGACGTGCACGGGGAGCGGCATGCCGTACAGCCTCTGCGACGTCTTGTTAAATTTCACCCACGAGTCGGGAGTGATGTCCAAACCGTCCATAGTCATCAGCACCAGCTTCAAGTTCTCGGTGGGCCCGTCCTCCATGTCGAGGAACGTCTGCGAGGGGATCTTGAAGTCGAGGATGTCGCCGACTCTGATGTCGATTCTCCCTATGTCCTGCTTGAGCATCGGCTCGAAGTTGTGCGGGTCGGAGGTGCCCCCGATCACGGGCGGCACGGGCACGTCGGTCGGCGGTGCCGGGGTGGCGGCGGTCGGCCTGATCGGCTCCGTGGTGATCACATCGGGCACCTGGTACGTGCGAGTGGGCAGGATCTCAGTCGCCTTGGTTTTACCTGGCATCACCGGCGGTATCAGCGAGGGCTCGAGCACCTCAATGCTGCGCGAGACGCCCGGGCTGTGGTCCACCTCGTATGTGGGGTGGGTGGGGCCCGATGTGACCAGGGTGGGGGTGACCTCCATCACTTTAGTCGGCTGGATGTCCACGGTGGGCGTGGGCACCACCGATTTGGGGTGTTTAGTACGCTGGTGTTTCGGCGAGTGTTTGGGGTGTTTGGTGTGCCCGTGGTGACGGCCCCTTGTCTTCGTGCGATGGTGCTTGTGGGATTTAGTCGGTTTGATCTCGTCGGGGAACACAGGCGATGCCATGGTGGGTACGACACGGGTGAGCCCGTCCTTGTCTGACGACGCCTCCGGTACGATGATGGTCGCCTTGCCGGGCAGGTCGGTGGGGGGTCCCATGGTGGGCTGTGGGGTGGCGGTGGGCCGAATGTTCAGCTGGCGCTTCATACGGTGCGGGGAGTGCGGCTTGTTGTTGGTGACGTGCCAGCCGATGATGCCGTGCCCCACAGCGCGCCCCATGCTGCCGTCATGGGAAGTGGACTCCAGCTGCTGCAGGATGGGCATGTGACTGGCGTACACATTTCCACAGCCCACCTCCCACTGTACCATCGAACCTCCTGTGTTGGGGACCTTCACGTCTCCGGGGCCGGCCACAAGAGCAGAGCTGTCAAACATCGGGCGGCTGCCCATCGGGAGCAGCCTCACCACCTCAGTGGGCAGCTGCAGATGCGAACCGAGGCCCTGGAGCAACTTGATCTTCTCTCTCAGCTTCATACTACTCAGGTCGGCGTCCACGACGATGCTCGCCATGGTAACGCTGGAGCCGCTCGGGCACTTAATTGCCTTAAGCCCCTCGGTTTTCACATCCTTAAGCGGCACGGCTCCCGAGTCCAAATGAACCTTGTCTTCGACGACTTTTAATCCGAATATATCCTTGGCCTGCGCCGAGCTGTCGTTATCCCAGTGATTGATGGCGGTCACCTCGATGTAGTATTGCTGGCCAACGTCATCGAGGCCAGGCAATCCCACCAGCGTCTTCTTGTCCGCCTCAAACTCGAGCCAACTGGGCAGATGGTCTTTACCCGCCTCGGTCACCTGCAAGATGGAGAAGAAACACTTTGATCATCACTCGGGCGCGTTATTTATTTATTTACACAGACAACTGAGTCGGTGGCGGGATGTGGCTACAGGCTGTCAGAGCGGCTGCTGATGATGAGGGGTAGTAGTGTAGCGCCGGCACGCTGATCACAGGGTGAGCTCTAACACCTGGCAGACATGTCAAGTGGTGGTGGCTCTAAGTCAAGCGGCCAGGTTCGCCTACAACAAAATCTAACAGCATTAATCCGGTAAAAACACAAGAGAACAAACCTCCGGGCCGTAAACACTCGATGAAAAATACCTAGAATGCTACACGCGAGCGGTGTAATGTTAAAGTGGCAAAAATGACAGCAGGGAAAATCTTAACGAGATCAAAAGAGGATGCTGATCATTGTACTCTGCGTGTGATAAGTATACAAAACGTACATGTAATTAGTCTAGTGAATTAGTGGCCGATTCCCAACTATCTCAAACATACCGGTAGTAAATGTAAGGACACGTGAGTAAATTCGAGAGAAACGCGACCATATTTTGGCAGCGTCGGCCATTAACTCGAGTGGAAACTAACGATGAAAACTCGGCCGCCGCTTTTCTGCACATCATTATAAGAATGGCTCGAGCTTTGGGCTAAGTGAGTGAGCAGACAGGGTAGTTGGGGCTCGTGATTCGCCGCAGCTGTTGCTGGTTACAAGCAGCCGAGGAGGGAGAGAGCTGCTGGGGAACCGCTGGGGTTCACCAGTTCGGGCGCACACCAAACAACTCACGCCGCCGCTCAGCCTCCGGGTTATGAAATGAACGGCTTCGACAGCCTCATCACCAGATCCGCTCCTCGCATGATGGCGGATTGTTGCTTCTGCCGAGGAACGGGGCCAGGGGACGGCCGCGGATCAATCTTCTGGCAATCTCCCTGTAATCGTAGCCCCTTTGGCTTTGATTGCCTCTTTAAGGGGCAGTCAAGCTGAGCATTGTTCGAGGTGGCCAAGAAAAGCAACTGAATTGCTTTCGAGGACCGAGCCAATTTATTTTTTACTCGCGAGGGTATTTTAGCGGGTGCAACTCGATAAAGGGTCAGAACAAGATGCGACCCGAGACTGTTGCGCTCCGCGGCCCCCCTCAAAAGTCATACTTTGATTAATAACAACGAATATTTATCCACCGGCAAAAAAGTCTCAATCAGGAAGCTGCGGGGGGTTGTAAAGTGACAGAGTTATTGATTTCCTGCTGCCGGCGTTACCGGGCGATTTGTCTGCGCCGGTCCGAGCGGAATCTGGGCCACAGATTGTGGATATGGAACGCGCAGATCACAGGAATCGCGGTGCCTTTGTCTCTCGCCGCACACGTCCCTCAGCAGCTCACGCGCCGTGATTCGAGGATTAACTCCGGTGTAGACTGAAGCACGAGGACTTGCTGCCTCTTGTATACCAGGTACAGCTCGGCGGGCGCTTAGCCGGATCGATGCCGTGTAAAACATGCCCGAGGCGCAATCTCAGATTAGGCGTGACAATACACGCAGATATAACGGCGATATATATATGTGTAATATGCGCGCGGTACACATAATCCGCCATTGACTTCCTCATTATTCCACAATCAATAACAAGAAGAGAGAAAAGGCTTCATGAATATCGGTGATTTTATGCCGAGATGATGGATTAGCCCAGTAGCGTTACTCATAAACACGCGGCTTTTTTCACCCAACAATCTGTGCTAATCACGAATACTTCAATATAAACCTGCAAAAATCTACAAACAATGTATCAATCGGGATGCGCGTCTGGCGTAAAAACAGCAACAATTCGGATATTTTCGTGTTAAGTTTTTGTTGATGAAGCAGCTCAGTTCGCGATTGGCGTCATCAACTCCAGCTAATCAGCAAATCTCGGGCAAACACGAGGAGAGGAGGGAATCGGCGTCAGAGAGATACAACAATGGCGACCGGCATCGCAGGGGGGTTGATGGCCCTGAGTGTTTTCAGTGGAATTGTACAAACAACACCACACTAGATGATGATCACTTACAATGGGCGGCGCTCAGGCACTCCCTTATACCAGGACAACACCGGGGATGGGCCCCGGAAGAGAGAACAAGAGGCTGCTAGCGCCACACCCTGTAGGGTCAGGGAGGAGGGAAGTGACCCAATCATACAAGCTCGGCGTGTGTTCAATTAATCTAGAAAAGTGCTCTCCTGGGCCCTCTGCCCGCCGGCTAATGGCGCTTCACACATGAAGTATGCCATAATGCACCAATCTCAGGGAGATTAATCTGCCCGTCTACCCAAGGTTACCCCGGCAACAATAACTAACACTAAGCAACGTCCAAGCCACCGATATTGATTAATACTGTCCGCATAGACAATTTAAGCCGTGTATACATGTAAACCTCTGACGAATGTCGTATGAACACGGGGTTGTCTTACATCGACCCTTACGGCTCCAGAGGCGGCTACATTTGAATGGAAATCTAATTACAGTCGCCAACGCCCCAGTTCCGTCTCGACAATGCGGTGACAGTCCAGGCCGGCAGCGCTTCCTTGGGGGCCATTCTTCCGCTTAACAAGACGATAGAAACCCACGTATCACGATATTGGAACTTATCAACGTTATCGCACCCTAGCTAAAACAAGACAGGGACAAACCCTAAAGCAAATACACAGTACTCCCTGGTACAAAAAGTCACCGAATCGACGCTGTAACAGTCGGCAATATTGGGTAGTCTGGCTCCCGGGCAAAACTGTCATGTATAGGGCGGCTGAGTTTCGCCACCAGATAAATGGAAATTCATTGTCAGGCTATCGCCGGGTTCAACACACCGATGGCTGATGGATATTTGTGTGCGGCACGGTGTGGCAATCTTGACCGGTTTGCAGCCGTTTCCATTAACCCTACACCATATGGATGTTTCCAGTGAGATTATAAACCCGGGGAATGGTAAAATCGATACGGCGTTCCGTCCGACCAGGGATGGAATCCCTTAAAGGCAGAGGCGGCTAATGAGTTGACTCCGGAACGCTACAGCTATACAGCCAAATACAAAACACAACACATGAACTTATCGGTAGAATTCTATATCGAGCAGCGCCTTGGGAATGATCGGTGTTTGGTAAACAATGTCCCCGAACGGGGGAGGCGGCTGAGGAACCGAAATTTCCTTTCAAGAACTCTGGCCGTTTAATCTCCGATAAATCAGGGTTGTTTTATCGTAATCTGAGCCCGGGGTTACTTTGTGCGACTGCTGCAGCTAATCATTGATCGTTAAATGTTAAAACTTTTAACAGAAGTCAGACGCGGCTACGGCGTGTCCTTGGCGCTTAGTCATGAGACCTCCCGGCTACAGAAATGTATCAGATCTCCCTGGTTCTGTTCTCTCCAGAAACTCTCTCCTCTGGCACCGCTGAAAACATGGACTTGGATCCGTCCAAAATTTCGGGGACCGTATACTGTATAAAAAACGTGTTCTTTGCGGTTAGATAGCGGGCGGGTACAGATCTAAGCCAGCTGCCGGGAGGGGGTAAATTAATCGAATTTATGGCATCAAAGTCTCCGCACA
>JAXGGS010576912.1:0-10427 GCA_035585475.1 Armandia brevis | reverse complement strand
GAAGCCCGTTGACTGTAGCTTTATTAAAGCAACATCTACAAGATTCAAGATTCAGGAATATTTGTCTTATTATGTACGAGCAAATTCTCCTGCTCATATTTCTTATGCTTTGTGTGGCGATCCTGGCTTTCACGGAGCATGTCCATATAAGGAACTTATTTTGGATAGAGAATTCCTAGGGAATCCCTTTCTCAGCATTCCTGAGGGAATCCCTTTGCACTCCAAGTTTAACGAAGTAAGTGGCGTACCAGTAGTATACCAATATAAACCAGACATCACATTAAAAACTACTTATAATCGCTGGCCGCGGAGAACGTAGATACTTGTTATATGTCCGCAAGAGTACTGACGATCTTTCATCCTCGCAATTCAGGAGGATAGAAACAAATTATATCTATCTGTACCTTGACAACAGATTCAATAAAAACGATATACAGCACTGTTAACATACACCGTCAGTGATTATTTGCACCAGATTTAGTTTGAAATCCAAAGAAAGGATGATTTTTTCATTACTCCGAGAAATCTTAATCGAGGTCATATGCCTTCTACGTCATACAAACCACAGTTTAATGTATTAGTCATTCGACAGAAGAGATTTACCAGCTGACATGTTTGCAATCAGTATGCACGTATTTACTCACGACATGTGAAACCTCTTCTCTTGTGGTTTATCGATAAAGCCAGAATAATCACTGATCCATTCTCCCTTAATGCATGGCCGCTCTAACCCCGAGATAAATGCAGATCTGTGGTATCGACGGAGCTCATTAAAAACAAGAGGAAAACAGTGTTGAAATATGTCGAAGCACTTTTTAAACATCATTAATCTATTAGTTTAGTAGAATTATTTTAGAATATTGAGCCTGGTAGGGTTCAAAATAGAACAATAAAATACAACAACACGTGACTAAACAACCAACGTACATGTGTTATTATTTATTAAACAAATTGTATTAACTTACAATTCAAAATAGAATTAGAGAAAATGGGGAAATTTAAAAACAAAACAAAAAACAGTAATATAGTATGAAAACAGTGTAATAGTATGAATATATTTGTTACACAGGCTTATATCTAACTCTTATACATATATGATACTAGATGACAGGTGGAGCTTTCGGGTGATCCGTTGGCCGTTGCTTTCTGCATCAAACAGATGCAGTTTTCACGAACCCATGGAAATGAAGACAGAAATTAGTTGATTATAATAATTGATAGTATATACCAAGGATCGAGCCTGTACATAATAAACATCGAACCTGCATAGATAATGGATTGGGCACGCACTAGGAATCTTAGAGATCGGGCGTGTAGATACTAGTTATCCAACATGTAAGTACTAGGGTTCGGGCATGTTTATATTAGCTATCGATCGGGCTTGTAAAACATAAGGGCTCATGCCAAATCGTAAGAAGCAAATTAGCTCATATAAACAGTAATATCAATCTTAAAAGCTAGATATTTTGCGTCTATGTCCGGCTGGTAATGGTGCAAAATTTGTCTCGCTCCAAGTTTCCAATTGCCAATAGATATCCCAAAGAGGGCAATTGGCAATCCGGAGTTACGATATCTTTGTCTTACCGCTGGATCCATCAGCCCCCATGTTAAATCACAAAAATAATTGTGCGAAAAAAACACCTTTGTGCGAGAACAAGTTGTTCTTTAACAGTGACCAACCAGATACACGCTAGTTACTCCGGTATATATTAACGTTTTTATGAGCGATTGGATCATAGTGCGAACTTGAGCGTCGCGTGAGTTATAGCTGGGCTTATATACGTCCCGATCTCACACTTGAGGTCATGCCGGCGTGAGGGTCGCCTAGTTACAAAATACGGTTTATCAACCAAAACGACGTCAAATCAGTCATATTTCTTTGGGAGTTGGTTGGTCTATACAATGTCAGTATGGCAGCTTTCAAAATATTCGACATCGCATTTTGTTGATCAGAACTGTCAATACTGAATAGATACAGGCAAAAGTGACTCGGCTGGTATTGTTACTACTGGCGGATGAGGTTTGGTCAAAATAGCTATTCCTGCCCTGACCTGATCTTGTTTGTTTGATTTATTAGTAGCCACTTTATCCGAACATCCGGCGGCTACAGGAGCCATGCGAAGCGGCAATGTCTTGGCAAGTTTGCATAATAAGTAATTCTTTAGCGCTCCGAGTACTGAAGTACAAGAGAGGTCACTTGTGCCGCTCAGTAAAGGGTTGTCCGCGAAATAAACAAGTCTGTAATTTGTCATTTCGGTCTGATCATCAGTTAATAATTCTTGCAGCTGGTTCAATGTAGCTCTATGATAATCCCTTTCTTTTACATAGCAAAATACTGGATTAGACGGTCCTTCGGGCCTGTATATGTATCCATTCCTTAGAGCTTTCTCTCCTTTTCTCAGAAGTAATAAAAGAGCTGCAAAAGTTCTCGCTTCTCTGGAAATTAATTCGTCATTTATGAAATCCAAATGTCTGAGTTCTTCATCATAAAGTAATCGAACCATGTCCGCCAATCTTTTAGCTAGAGCAGGTAGCTCCCAGTCTGTACAATTCGGTCTATCCTTTACCAGTCTGAATAATATGTTTTTAAGTCGATGTGAATCCACAAATGCTGAAGTTTTGAATTTGCGGCGTCTCTCCTTACAATATTTAACCTTGCACGGTAAAAGCAAAGCTACGAAAGTTTTCATCAGCCGATACGCTACCAAAATGTTTTCCGATATCTCCTCACATCGAGCAAACATGGCCGAATCTAATGTACATGTAGTAAAGCCTCGTTTCTCAGGGTTCAAGTTAACAAAAGTCACGTCCTCGTCAATATTGTTATAAATATCCTGATACATTTCATGACGAGATAGACTCGAACAGAAATCTTTCAGCGACGTTCCTCTATGTCGAAGTCCGAGTGTTAAATCTATGTATTTGCCCATTCAACTTCTACACACCAAGCTGGTCCATGTTTGTAAACTGACGCTACATGTGGACGATGTTGTCGGAGATGCATCAATTGAGATTTATTGGCGACTGTCTTAAACATACTATCGAACCGTTGGAAAGCTTTCTTACTTTCCTCACAATCCTCCTCGCTGACGGTTCCTTGTTCAAATACGATGAGAAAATCAAACTCCTCATCATTTAGTACTTTCGTCCCACAATTCATGCTTCCAATACGAACCAGCTCAAACGACATCTCGCAAATATTTTCAAGACTTTCTCTGACGCAGTTGACGACAGATTCTGCCATTTTTTGTGTTCTCATTGTACAGGAACAATACAGACAAGGACAGGTTTCTGTGGCAGAGTCCCCAAAATATAAGTTCAGAATCCTGGGTCCCCTGGCAGTGCATTTGATCTCATGTTTAATCTCAGCAAATCTGTGAGGTTTACAGGGATCTGCGTAGAGACTGTAGAAACTAACTCCAGATTTCTCAGCATCAGCAGTAGCACAGCAAGATGTAGGTATCCTGGTGGCTCGATCCAAATCCAACAACCACTGATTGTCTAATAACGCCGCCATACTTGTATGGTATCGGAGAACGTTGTAAGCTGCCCACCGTGAACTTTTAATAAAATGACTTGCGACAGCGACCTACGGGTTAGTACATATGAAAACATGTATATGTATATCTAATTCATCAACACTTGATGGCCTTATCCAATGCTCGGTGAGGTCAATGACGCAGCAATTTCAATGAGCAAAACTATGTAAACTATTGATCAGTTTAATCAAGCCAATTAAATTCTATTTCTGACAGATGGGATCAGGTGTCAAGTGTGAATTGGTTTATTGTCAAGCTCCTTCAGTAGATACTTAAACTCAAGTTTTGCATCTTAACCACTTTGAATGTTAACGTAGTAATGACATTTGCGCATGATATAGTGCATGTATTTATGATAAACGTTCGTTGTATATCACATTAAGATAGCGAATGCACTTCCACTATCCACTTATTGTTAAAACTACATGTATTCCTGGGGTGGCTATCTTTTAATGCTGGATAATTTTGTCTAAGGTGGTGCGGACGATTTTTTTTTTAATTCAGTGGTTTTTGAGGTCGTCGAAGGGTGGGTTACACATATGAAAGATGTGTGCTCTGAATAGCCATACTCAGGTGAGTATGTCTCAATCGCTCATCTTATGCGACCGGCTTCTGTCAGCAAGTTGAGTGCGCAGACAGGTAAGACGAGCCATTGCCAAACGAACGAAACAACTGCAGGGGTCGTGGAAGAATTCCAGCTTGAGGTGTGAGTAAATTTTACATCTATATATATATACGTTTAGTCATTAAAATCTGTTTAAAACAAGTTTAAATGACTTAATAATTTTGGATTTATCCGTCTCAATATTATTCTTATGTATCCAAGTCATTCATATATCTGCAGCCAAAGTTTGTCCCCAGTTGACCTGAAAGTAAATCACATTTCTATCGCATTTACTGTACTATTGTGATGAGTAATAGTTATGTTATGTTTATTGCATGTATTTAGTATTCTTTTAGTTCGATTTATCACTCAAATCTGAATTTTTTGATCTTAGCAACTGCCATTTGTTGTTCTACAGACCTATGAGACGGATATCTGTAGACAACATAATTGCATATGAGGTCATAGGCTTTGCTATCACATTTGACAATATATTGTTTAGATAAACCTTTACTCATGAAGTTTTGTGTGCTTTTTAAGGGCTCAGTTTTGATATTGAGCCAAGCGATGCGCATCTTTGCGCGCTCCTCTCGTTTTTGGGGTACAGAATGCGACCCTTTCTTTCATTTCGGCCTCTGACTTGGCAGCCATTTTTAATACTTATTCAATTAGTGATTAGAACCGATATGCGGTTTTCCCAGACATGCGGGAGCGTCTGAGATTAAGGCAGATAAGCATATGTACGTAAAGCACGTCATGATATTTATCCTCATGTGTGTTTGTGTTATATAGAGGGATTACTGTGGTCATTGTGCACCGCATTGCCGAGATATTTAGATTTCAAATTCAGACGGAAGTGTAATATTATCAGCGCTGTTCGTCCTATTTATGTATTAATATGTAACTTGTGTCACACAAGAAGGTGCGCCATAACGCACCTTTACCAGTCGCCTTACAAAACAGATTTCATGCCATGTATCTGTATATCTCCTTCAATTTGGTAATAAAACACTTTAATAATACAAATAATTAGAACCGTCATATCTCTAAGTTGAATCAATATTTTTGAGTTAATGTGTAATCACGTAAGTAGATAGTTTATGCTTTGCGACTCAGTGTTTTAACTTTAGCATTGTTTGGTTCAGGGATTTATTGTTGAAGTTATTCTAGGTAAAATAACAAGATCCAAGATACTCTTCGGAATACTTTATTAACGTGATCGACCAAAAGTACAACATGTGTAGTGTTCGGAGGTTTTCTGCTAACTGAGGATAATTCAAATTTCTCGAATGGTGGCTTTCCAATACTAATGGTTAAATTCCCCGAACAAGTGATACAGATAAGGATGATCTCCGACCAATTACATATGTTAATACATCTGGCTGTTGCAGGTCACTCAGCTGTGACCACAAATGGCTTCACTAACATCGCGGTAAGACAACCACGCTGTGACAAACACCGGACAAGTTATATGACGTAACATAAGACACATAAACATGCAAACAATAAACACAAACTTTATTATTATTAACTTTATTGTTCAACATTTATTACTATTATTTTGAACGTGTATCGACATTTTAGTACGGGCAAACCTCTCGAATCATAGTACCTGCCTCTAACAACATTACCTCCAACAAAACGATGTACCTTTTCACTTACCGACCAATTAAACAGTACTTTAAGGATAAATGGCTTAAATGTGTTGTCTAGAGTAACTAGGTCTTATCGACGTGACCAAGATTTCACAAAGCGACAAATCAATATTATATTGCCCAGACGTATAATACTTTAGTATGTATACAGCTTATAGAACACAGATATATGGATGTATATACATGTATTCATATAATCGGTGATACACATGAATTGAATTGTCAACCGACGGCATTGTTCGTTTATCTTGAATACATTGAGTCAAAATCAATATACAATGATATCATTATTTGCCAGTGAATAACTACATTGTATATGCACTATCCGTATAACTTTGTAGTATTGTTTTATATTTGAACAGCTCTGTGACATCAACTCTAAGAGGGGTTAAAATGTTTCAATAAGCAATTCATGCACAAAGTGCTCATCTCCTATTCTTAAGTGTTTACGATGATCTCGTTACGACGGACGATATAAATGGATTAATTCATTAACAACCCTCTCATACAGCGATCAAGTTCAGACACGTTTAGAGCATGCAATTTCAATTATTGAATTATCAATTCATCCTTTGAGGGTTAAAGCATTGAGGACAATTATTATAATGTGATAGGTTAACACTCTTTGGCCCTTTATAACTACGGTAAAATAGCGCCTTATTATCATATCTATTATATTATAAACTGCATTTCAGCAGATTTCGAAATGTTGAAATATATTCAATGTTTATAGTAAAGGGGTCATCTAACGAGTACTGTATATACCAAATAACAAATACACTGATGAAAATCTTCTAAGTTTATGCTTCAAAATAGGCATAGAACGTTTGCTGTGATTATAATTATTGATGTGAAGTAGTACAGGTTCATCATGCGTACAATCTAACTGGATAGTATCATCATGTGACTTAAAGAGTCTTAAAGATAATATGAAAAACATGGTATACTCCCCTTTCATAAGACAAGGAACAGTTCATATTTTGTTTATACTTAACCACACCTGTTTGTACCTATCTAAACTGTTTAGGACACCTTATGTTTACAGAGGCTGAACTTTGAGCTGGTTCATTGCAGTTAGAGTACAGTCTGAGTAGTTTGAGTGTGAATGAAACGTCAGGTTGTATTGAATTGATTAATTTAAGTAGTAACATTTTGGCTCACTGGTATCTTGCAGATGACATAATATGACCAGTAGGTGCAAATGTGTGCCTCCGGTGACAGAATTTCACGACTTGTTGAAGCGTTTGAATTTCACTCATTGGTGAATCATATTCAGACACCTGTGAACAAATGTCATGCACCAATATAAGAAATTCATGCATCAGTGCATAAGTTCACAAAGTGACAAAATTTTAGGATATATTGGCAAAAGGTGTCGTTATACCATGAACGACCTTGGGAGAGACCAAGGTTGTTATTCGTGCTGTTTGTTGTAGTTTCGGTGATTCAGTAATGGTCGACTTAGAATCAAAACGGTCAAAAGATGCATTGGTTGTACAAAGTGGCAATGACTCCGCAAATTTACAGGAGAAGTAATCCTTTAGCGCCTCGAGTACTGAAGTCGATGAGAGGTCACTTGTGCCGCTCAGTAATGGGTTGTCCGCGAAATACACCAGTCTGTGACTCGTCATTTCAGTTTGATCATGAGTAAGTAATTCTTGCAGCTGCTCTAGGGTGGCTCTATGGTAATCTCTCTCTTTAACATAGCAAAAGAAAGTATCATCAAGTTTCAAGTTTTCCTGTTCTTCTGAACTGTACTTGTTACGCAGAGCTTTCTCTCCTTCTTTCAGCAGTAATAAAAGGGCTGCCAAAGTTCTCGCTTCTCTGGAAATTAGTTCGTCATTAATAAAATCCGGAAGTTTGATTTCCTCATCATAAAGTATTTGAACCATGTCCGCCAATCTGTCACCTAGAACTGGTAGTTCCCAGTCTGAACTATTTGGGTTACACGACACCAGTTCAAATAACATGTTCTTTAGTCGATGTGAATCCACAAACGCAGATGTTTTAAATTTGCCGCGTATCTCCTTACAATATTTAACCTTGGACGGTAACAGCAAAGCTACAAATACTTTCATCAAACGATATGCTACTGAAATATTCTCCGATATCTCCGCACATCGAGCAAACATGGCGCTATCTAGTGTACATGTAGTAAAGCCTCGTTTCCCTGGGTCCAAGTTGACAAAAATCACATCCTCCTCAATATCGTTATAAATTTCCCGAAATACTTCATGATTAATGAGACTTACTGTATAATCTTTCAGAGATTTCCCTTTATGACGGACACCAAGTGTTATATCTATACTGATTATTGTATCCGCCCACCCGACTTCTAAACACCAAGCTGGTCCATGTTTTTAAACAGATGTAACCTGTGGACGATGCTTTCGTGGATCCTGGAATTGAGCCAATTCAGAGGCTAACATTCTAAATAAACTATCGAACTCCTGGAAAGTTTTTTTGCTTTTGTCACAATCTTCCTCCCTGACGCTTGGTTGTTCAAATACGATAAGATAGTCATATTCTTCATCATTCAGTACTTTAGCTCCACATTTCATACTTCCAATAGGAATCAATTTGAATAACTTCTCAGTTCCTTGTTCAAGATATTGTTGGACACAATTGACCACAGATTCTGCCAGGTTTTGCGTTCTCATAGTACAAGAACAATGCAAGCAGAGACAAGTGTCTTCAACCGGGTCACCAGATTGAAAGTTCAGAACCCGGGGCCCCCAGAGAGTACAGATGACCTCATGTTTAATCTCGGTAAACCTGTGAGGTTTACAGGGATCTGTGTAGAGTCTGTAAACATTAACTCGAGATTCGTCAGCAGCACAGCTAGATGTCGGAATCCTGGTGGCTCGATCCAAATCTGACACCCACTGACCGTTTCCGGTAGTAATTCGGGTAGTTTTGTCCAAATCCAGTGACCATTGTTTGCTCCCTCCTCTCCTAGTTGGTTTTCTGCGATAGCTACACGCAGCGCCCATTCTCACTCGAAACCTAGAAATAAGATGGCTGAATAGATAGAACAAAATTGTTTCTCTTATTATCTTACTAGAGAAACTTTAATGAATTTATCCTCCTCTAGACCATTTTACGCTGATAATTTGCACTACGTCTCGTTGAATATATACATATATATATATGTAATAAGCTGAATATTGAACTTACCGTGAAGTTATATTTCCGCGCGGAGACCAAGAATGCAACTTTATCTTCTAACGAAACCAAACACGACCAAATATATGAATGTATCAACTTCACTCTTTAAAGTGCTCTCACACACAATAGGGTGAATATGCAGTGAAGGTTAAGTTTGTACACAGTGTGGGATATGCTCCCCTAAACCCTGTTATAACAGCATCGTGCGCCGAGGGAGAGCGAGCTAGATGTGTAATAGAGCGTGTGGTCGGTGACGCTGTAAACATTGTAAACGCAAGCTACCTGTGCAGTTTTAGATATACGCGTTGCTGGCATAAAAACGTAACCCTTGAAGTTTATTGATAGTAGGATATCAATTAGAAGTATAGGACCGAATTCCAGATTTTACTTTTTATTCAATGATATACAATTGATATGATAACATACTTGTCCAAATCAATGACATTGTAGGAATATCTAGTCACACACTGTTTACATACGATATAATCGTTAGCACATAATTGTACTAAATAAAATTCGGTAATTGTGCAGCAGTGGGCCTAGCTATCAGCACAATCACGACATATAAGAAATATAAGGCAATATGATTATATCTGGTGCACAATAAATGAGGAATAAATGAAAATAAATATATTATTACAAATAAATTAAATAAAACGTTATTATCAACAAGGTTTATCCTCATTAAAGACAGTCTCAAATCTGCGCTTCAGAACTATTCAAGTTCAAAAATACAAAACTTAAAAAACATCCCTTTACAATTATTTCATTATTCTCATTATGCATCATTGATGTCACAGGGATATGATGATTGTTTTATCTTGAATACAGAGTACATTTAATCAGGTAATAAAAGTGAACTTTAAGCAATCTGTGCTATTTGTGACAAACTTGTGTGTAATTGGGTTTAATATTCAAGCAATGGGCCGAATATCATACTACATTCATATACAGCAGTTGAATTAAACATTATTTAAACCAAAATGGCATAAGACAAGGCCTTAAAGGAAAATATAGGATACATGTATGTCAAGATGATTATTCATTGGGCAGTATGTTTGTCAAATAAGACAAAGTATTAGCATCTGAATCAGGATGTGTCGATGAAGGGTCTGATATTGTGAGAAGTGTCCTCCCCAGCTTATCTGTCAATACAATAATAAGAAGAATGAATTAAATATATTTGATATAATGAATATATTTAATGCAACAAATGTAAAACGTGTATTGAACACAAAAGCTATAACCGATAATTATGTTAATATCATAGATAAACAGTCACATATATCAGTGATATAGAGGGTCAAATATAGGCAAATATAGGGTCAAAGGTCAAACCCAGTATCTGTACGTGAAGTGATACCGGGAGTATATCTTACAAATACTCAGGGGCCATCAACGGTTCATTCTGCTGGATCTTTCTTCTTATGGCATTTCTTGCTGGCTGGGAAAAGAAGAAAT
>JAXGGS010576801.1:0-10427 GCA_035585475.1 Armandia brevis | reverse complement strand
AATATCAATACGTGTACATGTAGTTACATATTACAATAGTCAGCATTTGTCTGCAAGTTAATATCAATACGTGTACATGTAGTTACATATTACAATAGTCGGCATTTGTCTGCAAGTCAATATCAATACCTGTACATGTAGTTACATATTACAATAGTCAGCATTTGTCTGCAAGTAAATATCAATACGTGTACATGTAGTTACATATTACAATAGTCAGCATTTGTCTGCAAGTTAATATCAATACGTGTACATGTAGTTACATATTACAATAGTCAGCATTTGTCTGCAAGTTAATATCAATAGCTGCACATGTAGTTAGCAGTTGACGGCAGTACATGTGCGTTACATTTAAGAGTACATTAATAACACATCACATATCGATCAGTGTCGAATAGAATAATCATGAAAATACAAACACATGTGTAATAATGCAGCATTCTTATCCAAATAATCAACATTTTCCCGATATTTCATCAATATTCACTGACGTAACAATAAGCTAGCGTTCCTTTGTAATTACATAATTTTATGATTAGTCATGACTTATGCTTTCTTTTTACATATGCTTCGTAACACAGTAATGTTGTTGCCACCCTTATTCGTTTCTAGGAGTGAAAACTCCTTAATCATCACTTTCATTGTACATGCTTTAATGATGCTTATGATATGCAGAGCACTGCTCTAAATAATGAAAAACAATTCTGAAGATCACGATAACACATGATCGATATTCACTTGAGACGGTCGCATAAAAGCAATACGTCATCTCGAATCCCAGTAACTGTTGAACAAAATACGTCAAAATACCCTACATGTAATGAAAAAACAACTCATGTCAAGTGACTCATATTTATCACACTTAACCTGTTATCACATGGTTAAAATTCAGCTTGTTGTTGCACGCATAGCATAAGTAAAGTTTGATGATAACAAATTTTTAAACGGTGATGTACAATGCACGTGCACGAGGCGTTCAATGTATTAATGTACATCGTATTCAGAGAACGCTGCCTGTCGTCGTCTCTAGCTATTTATTGTGTTAAAAAGTATTTTTGGCGTTCATGGCAGCGAATTTAATAAAATACATTATACTGACCGTGTTCTTTGATAAATAAAATTAATCGTAATGTGAAACTGATAATAAATATGATAAATAATTGTTAATATATTTATGTACCACGGTAGCACATTATATTTCTGTTATTCAATGCCCCTACATGAATACATGTTGAGTGGTACAACATATTAAAAGGTAATTAATAATTGGTTTAAGAGAAGAATAATTGTGACTTACTCGAAGACATCGCTGGCGTTGGCGAGGAGCAGTTTGTGCGCGTAGAAGATCTGCCCGCCGACCACCAGGGTGATGTCGGAGAACTTGGGGTTGTTGAAGAGTTGCGCCAGCCTGGCGGTGCAGCGGCCCCCGTTATCTACCAGCTCGGTGGTGGGGGTGCCGGGGGAGAGGCATCTTCCCTCAGGGGGCGGCGTCAGTGGGGAGGAGGGAGACTCAGGCAGCGTCTGGCTGGCCATCCTGCGGGGTAACAGAGAGCGAACAATGTAGGAACTGTTCATCTTATTACCAGATGTACTATGTACATTTGTATGTCTGTTTGTTTTGAATAAAAGTATTCCAAAAGTATTCCAAAAGTATTCGAATACTTTTTGAAAGTATTCAGTATTCCAAAAAAAAAGTATTCCTAATTAAAGTATTCTAAAAGTATTCGGATTTGAAAGTATTCCAACCAAAGTATTCCACCCCATCCCTGAAGAACTGTTCATCTTATTATCACCAAGTTACAACAAACCGAGCTATCCGTGCTCACAGAATAACTCAGGACGACGGGTTACAAATGTTTCTATAAACTGCTCGTTCTTTCATTTCTATCCAGTTTCAAGTTCGCTTCTTCTGGATCGACTGAACATCGCATGATTAGATGTAACTCACATGTATTCACAACATGCACCATGAGTTTTATTTACATGCGTATCTGATTCACTTCTATAAATATCCGAATTGAATGTGTAAGTTCACATGTTTTGTCATGAAATTTCAGTCATGCTGAGAAGTTTCGGAGAAAATCACATGAGGAAATCCCGACACTAGTAGAACTTAAACTGTGTCCCGCATTCCCACACCGCACAGTACAACACAATATACCGGTAATTCTGTCCTGGTTAGAAATCAACAAGAATCCCGAACATTTCCTCGATCTTATAATTTGTAAACAATTGTCATCGTGTACATGCACGTGTGTGTTCAGCGTATAACGACGACCCCAAGCACTCCAGCATGTCACCGGTGACGTCACACGAGTCCTTCACATTAAACAAAAGCCCAGCGTGATGTTTGACTTCCACGATAGATCATCGATTATCACTGATCTTATCCTAGAAATTACCGGCAATCGCGAGCAGATGTTTTAAAAGATCACAGAAACTGATCTCAACACAGGCTGCTGGTATAATTTATTCACCATTCATTGTTCAGAAAGCGTCCATATCGTATTTCTACCCTAAAAACAGCGCTATGCATGACTGAGTGAATGACGATATTTCCCGTACAGAACCGAATCCCACATGCGAAATCTGAACCGTAATTATAAACTGTGTTACCATATACATGTACTCGCACATTTAATAAACATTTACCTGTTTTTTTATAATACAGTAAATCCTCTTTAAAACGCGGGTAGCATGGACAAACATACAAACACAAGTTATGTAGAGTTGCAATGTATTCATGTTAGTGATATTCACTCACGTTATAGAGAATGATAGGAAAGCCAACTTAGTGAACACATAAGGCCCGCGTTATATAGAATTGGGCGTTATAGGCTATCTGATGGAGTTATATAGAGGGGCTACTGTCCAACCTGGAGGATCACTATAATGGGGCTTGATTTCTGACTGAAGAGTTAATCACACACACTCCCAGCCCAGCCAAGTCCTGCAATACAGGCAATATTATCTTCAGTGATAATCACTTCTTATATCCGACCTTTGATCCAGCTCAATTCTGTCCTACTTAAGATCAGATCATGTGATTTTTTACCTCTCTATCATTAATACAGGAGATTAATACTGGTTATTGCTGGGTGGTTTTCATACCGACTCACTACCAGTCACCAGTTGGAATTATACTACGTTGCCCTGTTGCAGAGAATCATGGGAAGAACGCTCGCGCATGCGCCAGTCATCTCGCTCGCAACTTTCGAACAGTGCAGACGTATTTTTACGGCGCTCTTCAAAGTTGGAAATATTACTAAGTTTTAACTAAGTTTTAACAAGTTTTATAGATAACAGGGACCCACTGGACTCCTAGGAACCATTGGAGACTGATATTCAGACGAGGACCCTGAATAAATAGTAAGTTTGAATTTCTTACGACATACGGTAGCCACATATCGCATACGCGGTCGGGCAAGAGGCTAATGATCGTGATCATTTGGGCCAGGAATTACTTCAGTTGTTCTGAATGTTATAGTTATTAGGTACGCGAAAGCGACCTTACATATATGACTGAGTTACGTAGAAAACAATCGTTTTCACGTACAATTACCGTCGCCTTCGGGGCTCTCGATCGTTTGATTCCTTGGGAACGTTACATCGATAATTACAAGTTTAATTACAAATAGAATTCTTCAGTGAAGAAAAAACCCCCGGGGGGGGGGAGATATTGTAGGTATAATCCATCAAGAGATATATTCTACCAGTTTTCGCTTGGCGAATACTGTTAAATTTAGAAAATTTAACGAAGGGTAGCCATTGTTTGTTCAATGTTGCCTGATTAGGAAAGCTTTCACAGCTTACCCACGCTATCGCGGAGCTTTTCAAAAAGCGCGCGTAAGGTGCGCCGGCGCCAATTAGGCGCCATGATTGTTTACATCACCTAGACCGAGTGTCGGCTAACTATTACCGCCGTTATTATCAAGATTGATATCTGGTTATTAAAATAAACCCTCTGATATTTTCAGATGGACGGAACTAGCTCAACTGGAGTTAGGCAGTCCTCAGCTAGATCGGCTAGCAACACGAATAAGAAAACCACGGAAAAGTCCACGGACTCCGGCCATAAAGAAAGACAGTCGCGCTCAAAAGAAACTCGTGAGCCGAAAGATAGAGGCGACAGGCGTAAGAACCGCACCGAGAAAGAACCGGTTATAGAGACAGAGGATGATTCCACTGACACGCAGCTCCCCGGCACCTCTACAGAAGAGGACACCCCGGACTTAGATCCGACTCTTAAAGCGATGTTTGAACATCAGAGTAAGCTCTTCGGTTCAATGCTGGCAGAAATGTCACATAGCCGAAAACGTCATCGCGCGAGTCAATCAGACTCGGATGTAGAAGAGGGCATTGATGTCGAAGAATACGACGAGAGGTTGCCCCTTGATGAATTCGTAGATGACTACAACTACGTGGAGAATGAAGTTACAGTGACCACTACGGATCCGCTAACTGACTTTGTAGACACGACTACCGAGCCGCTGACCTCAGATACAGAATCTGAAGCTTCTCTGTTTGCTCTCTTAATTGATGAGGAAGAGAAGGGCGCGCCGCTTGATAAGAAAGCGGCAGAATGGATCTCGAAATGCCTCGAGTGCCCGATCACGGAGACGAAACTGAAAGACGTCACAAAGATCTACAAATGCCCAGAAAACGTACCCCGTCTTGCTCTGCCCAAGATAAACGACGAACTCTGGGAGAGACTCTACCAACAACCGCGCGCGGCGGATAAATTCCTACAAAAGTTTCAGAACCTAGTTCTGAAAGCCCTAACCCCCCTATCGGTAGGTAACCTGAAATCAATTTGGTTTATGTCAATAATATGAAGTTACTCATTGTAATAAGCAATTACTAAGATTACTGCTTTTTTATGGTTATAGAAACTCTTGCTAAGCCTTGACCAGAAAGGAAGCAAGGATGAGAAGGTACTCGCGGCAGATACCTTCAGACTGCTAGTTGCGCTGTCCGACAAGTTTTCTACCGAAAGGCGAGAACGTGTGGTGAAGGGCTACGGTCCCTCCTACAAACTCCTCTTGAAGAAGACTAAACCAAACGGAGAATGGCTCTTTGGAGCAAAGATAAGCGACGCCATCTCAGAATGTGCAAAGATCGCAGGTACAGTTATACCTAAATAATTTATAAAAGTTACTAAATTCCTGTGAATTTATGTCCTATGCTATTAGAATGTTAATAGAATGTCATTACTTCTAGAAATGTCCAAGAAGTTGACCAAAGGTAATGGCGGAGGTTATCGCGGCAAGGGACGCGGACGCGGAAATCGCGGGCAGTACAACAACAACGGAGGCTACAACAAAGGCTCCGGCGGAAACAACAATCGCGGTCGTGGCAGCAGCGATTTTTTAGGGGGAGGAGGCTCCCGACCCCGGGGAGCCCGAAATCAAAGAAACCAGGGCCGCAGAGGGAGGAGACAAAGCTCCCAGTAACAACTACAACCTCAACACCTAAGGTAGAGGAATTAAATGAATTTGCATATCCTGATGAAATTACATATTATAATGACGTTGACTCACAATCGGACTCCTCTGAATCCGTTCTGTTGAAAGATGCATGGTTAAACAATGATCCTGTAAAATCTAGAGACACGTCTGTAAAATCGAATACCAATTGTAATAATGTATGTAAGAATGTCAACTCAAGTAGTACATCTAGTAGTATCCCCGCGTTTACCCCTACACTGCCAGTTCTACACAACACACCTGATAACTTCACGGGAGGCAAGATTTGCCACTCGTTTGACTCTTGGGCTGAGTTAACCTCAGACCCAACCATATTATCCTGGGTAAGAGGTGTAGCTATTGACTTCAATGTCATCCCCAACCAATACAACACCCCTCGAGAATCAGTATTCTCTGAACAGATTAACGTAGGGATAGACGACGCAATCGCGTCTCTGATTAAGAAAGGTGTCATCCAGTTAGCTTTTGCAGAAGAAGGAGAATATCTTTCCCCCATCTTTACCGTTGAGAAGAAAGATGGCACGCTAAGGTTAATCTTGAACCTTAAGAAAGTTAATGAGGATGTCACGTACCAAAAGTTTAAAATGGAAACTTTGCATAATGCCATAGCGCTTATGAGACCAAACTGCTGGATGGGGTCTATAGACCTCAAAGATGCGTACTATAGTATACCTATAGTAGAGAAGCATAGAAAGTACCTGAGATTCACTTGGCGGGGTAGAAGATATCAATTCGTATGCTTCCCGAATGGTTTGTGTGAAGCGCCCCGCAAATTCACCAAATTAATGAAAGTAGTATTCACCGAGTTGCGCAAGAAGGGCCATCTAAATACTTCTTTCTTGGATGACAGCTTCCTAACAGCTGAGACACCAAACCTTTGCCTTGCAAACATTGTAGATTCGGCTGTACTACTAGACAACCTCGGTTTCACGGTACACCCGGAAAAGTCTGTCATGATTCCAACACAGGTGCTGGAATTCTTGGGATTTATCCTGAATTCCCTGCTCATGACAGTGACACTTACACCCGCCAAACGGGACAAGATCATTAGCATTTGCAACAAACTGCTAGCAAGTACTCAGATAACCTTACGCTTCTTAGCTGTGGTTATAGGCACAATGGTGGCATCTTCACCGGCGGTACCCGCCGCTCCTGTCTTCTACAGACGTTTGGAGATCCACAAAGCGGACAAGCTTAAAGCTTGCGGTGGTAACTATGAAGCTCTCATTTCCGTACCTGAGTTCATGCACAATGATGCACGCTGGTGGGTTGAGAACCTAGCTTCCCAGATGACTCACTTGGTAACACCACCGATTGATCTAGAGATCAGAACAGACGCCTCATCTAAAGGATGGGGCGGGTTCTGCGAAGGTGTGTCTGTAGGAGGCGCATGGGACACAGACGAGCAAGTCTGGCACATAAATGAGAAGGAGATGGTAGCGGTACTACTCTCCCTGAAAACGTTCGTCAAAGACAAGACCGACATTCACATCAAATTGTTAGTCGATAATATGACGGCGGTGTGCTACATACGCAAACGAGGGGGTACAAAATGGAACCTCAATGGAGTGGCCAGACAAATCTGGTTATGGGCAATGCAACGAAACATACTACTCTCCATAGCCCACCTACCGGGGGTTGATAACGAGGAGGCTGACGCCGCTTCTCGGGAGAATTACGAGAACCACACTGAGTGGATGTTGACCGAGAAATATTTCAGAAAGATATCTGATCTGTACGGACCATTCACGGTCGATCTGTTCAGTTCTCGGATAAATCGACAGGTGGACAGATACGTCACCTGGCGACCTGACCCAGATGCAATCTGGATTGATGCTTTCTCTTGTAGTTGGGCTAACGAATACCCTTATTGTTTTCCACCATATAGCCTCATCAGCCGACTGCTAAGAAAAGTCGAAGAGGACGCAGTAGAAGCACTACTAGTAGCCCCAGCATGGCCTTCCCAGCACTGGTTTCCCCAGGTCCTGAACCTCCTCTCAGATTACCCTCTCCTACTGCCGAACCACAACGATGTGCTCAAAATGCCGACGGACAGCCAGAAGCGGCACGACTTATCAGCCTCCTTGAGGCTGACAGCTTTTCCTTTATCAGGAGATCCCTCCAAGAGGAAGGCGTTCAGGATGGAGTTGTCGACTTGGTGGTCGAATCATGGTCGAATGGAACCAAAGCCCAATATCGGATCTATATCCGCAAGTGGAGCATATTTTGCATCTCTCGGGGACTTGATCCCATTCATATTGTTCCAAAACACTTAGCAGCATTCCTACAATGGCTTCATAGCAACGGCCTAGGGCACAGTAGTATAGGCGCAGCCAGGTCAGCAGTATGCAGTATGGCTGAAATGTGTGACGACAATAATAAGAACATTGCCTCACATCCTATTGTCAGGAGAACACTTAAAGGCATATACCGGCGAAAGCCCACGGTAGCCCATTACGTCACCACTTGGGACGTGGATGAGATGCTAGATTACATCAAAACCCTCGGTAAGAATGCTACCATGGACATTAAAACACTGGCAAGCAAAGTAGCTATGTTACTACTCCTACTATCCGGGCACCGAGTGCAGTCGTTAAATCTGCTAGATACAAGAAATGTAAAGATCACCAAACACCGAGTCACTTTATACATCGGTGATATGATTAAGCAATCGCGTCCGGGCTTCAGATTAGAGCCGATAATACTACCCGCCTACGCACCTGACAGGCGAATCTGCGTGGTCAGGGCCCTAACCACATACATTGAGAGGACAAAAGAGTTACGTGGCACAGGTACGTCGATTTTCATACGACACACGCCACCATTCACGGCAGCCAAAAAGACCACCATAGCTGGTTGGATCAAAAAGATCATGGCAGCCGGAGGTATAGATACCTCCCTCTTCAAACCTCATAGTGTTAGGTCTGCAAGTACCTCAAGAGCACACACGGTGCAAGCACCTCTAAGTGTTATACTTAAAGCCGCCGGTTGGTCGGCAGATTCCACATTCAGAAAATATTACAAGCGACCCGTACAGTCGCACACCACATATGCAGACGCGATCCTAAATACTGCTAGACATACTACTCGTACATAAAATTAGATCGATAATTAACTGCATTATTGACCAATGTCATAATTTACTGTTTATGCTTACAGTGAATCCGGAACCAAGTCGGAAAGACTCGGTGAGATATTGTATATAGGAGCGTTTATCGCTCAGAAATTACTCTGTAATGCACGTGTACCTGGTGATTGAAACATCACCCATAGACTCAATAAGATATTGATTAATCACATAGATGTTCAAGTGTTACACTAACCAAACGTTATTGTTGACGATCACAATGTTACCGTCCATGTTTATTATTAAATACTAGAAGTGATTGAATTTGAGAATGCATGTTTTACGTTCGGGTCTATAGACAGACCACTATTTATGTATATCAATAAATCGATTATAAATGCATTAGATGTGACGATACAAGGCAAGCATAGCCTAGATAAGATAAGAAAAATTTAAATAAAGACATTTTTATGTTGGTTTTTAATAAACACAACCTCATGTTACTGATTCTAAGATAAATACTTAAGTCATAATAGACAAGATAGATACAGAAAGTTGCGTTGTTAGATGACGCATTATCTATTAATTAAATAAAAATTAAAACACAATGCGCACGTTATTTTGTGCAGCTGAAAGCTTTAAAGACTTCCCATGATTCTCTGCAACAGGGCAACGTAGTATAATGTATAATTGGACAAATGTTAATGCAGTTCAATTAGCATTATACATAGTTGCGAATATAGATACAGCTAGGCGTTGACATTTCCTGTCATCATGTGAGTGTCAAACGAGATTATAAACCGCAGATAAGTGTCAGGATTCTATCGCCGTTTCATATAAAACAGGATTCAGAGGTTTAGGGTCACAGCTGGGACTCGCGAGATGGCAGAGGTCCAACTCCTCAAAATCTCGACATTATCATCAGATACAAGTGGCCGAATAGAATATAATACAAACTTGTGTAACATTGATATGAACATTAAAATATGATAAACGTGTATATGCATTTGTATCCCTGACTTTAGCTGATATAAATCAATAAATAATGGAACACATTGTTTAATTGTATGTGTTGAGTACACAAAATTACACGGCCCAAAATATATACATGTACATGTATGTGTATGTAAATGTAACATGCGTTAAAGCGGACAAAGCACCTGTTAAATATCTTCTAAATTCTAGCGAAATAAACAAAAGATGAGTTAATTGGTCGATTCCGAAATGTGCACGGCTACTTAATTTACAAATTGCACTCGAACGTACTCACCGTAGAACATTTATAGTGGCGAAATTCCCATTGTTATCTACGTGTAAAATCCGCTCTTTCTCAAGCAAAACCAAAACAAACAAGATGGCGACATGTGACGTCACAGATTCCGTGTAAGCAGTATAGAACAGGTGGCCTTGTAAGTAGTAGTGTACTGAGAGGAGCCAACACCGTGCGCGCTTATAAACCTTCAATATTTCAATGATTCACCGAATTGGTTTAAAATTTGGCTTTTACTGACTACGTATACAGGTCCTGACCCTGTCCGTGCTTACGAGAGGTTTTTATTTCTAAATTATAATTACAATATGCATCCACTTAAAAAGCATATCACATTAATTAATTATCACATAATGCATGGTACGAACCAGGAGAGTTCATCTCTAAACTGCCCATGGGTGCTGGATTATTTCACATATTAAGTTATTAAATCGATCGTTTTCAAGCTGTCGTGGTAACTTATGAACAACATTTGTCAAAATCAATGTTTCATACCGGTGAGAAAGACACATCACTGCCGATCCTTAGTGTCCTTTCCATCTATTCTCTTGTTGACCATGCTGATAAAGGGTCAAGTTGTACATCACTGTTTAGGCTGCATAAA
>JAXGGS010576690.1:0-10428 GCA_035585475.1 Armandia brevis | reverse complement strand
AGAACGTGTACCCTGTGTTTGTATTATATATTATATATAATACATGTATAACTTTTACACACATGTATATTACAGTTGTACAGCAGAAGCTGGGTATACTGAACCACGGAAAGGCGTACGCTATGTTTGTATTATATATTATATTAGGATGGACAGAGGGTGCCAATCTATGACATAGGGGAGAGGAGAGATAACTGCGTACGTTTTTCGATACCAGATATTGGTTTTTTCTTTTCTCTATGACAGCTGTTCTCTTTTTTGTCTGAGTAGGACGGTGTGGCAGGTTAAGCTGCCTTTATATGTTTAAAATGGGGTAATAAACGGCGGTAAGGGGAGGGGGGTACAGTCTGAGAAACAGTTATTTTATGTTATGCAGCCTTATGATTGTAAATGTTTTGCTTGAATCAGCGAGTCTAGTTACGAATTTAAAAAAAGTATATATCTACCGCAACAATTCAACATAATGTGACGGCATTTCTAGAGGCTCATTGACAGCTGGATGCAGAATGGTGTAGCTATTTTCTCTCAAGTTGAGAACCAGGCATTTTTCTCCCTCCCTCAAATTGACTTCTAGTCCATCCTTGTCTCTGTACGCAAAGGCATACTTCATCAATCCGTGTTGGGTGTTGTCGGGCTCTGTAAAGGTATGTGATATACATCTGATATATTTGCTCACGAGCATATATATGGGGGTCCATTAAAATATACCTTTTTGTTCAGACGGCTCCATCCTGTGGGACAATGATCTAGAAATCCGCTCGGAATAGTCTATGACTACGTCTTCGATTTTAACTAGCAGACCAACCAGAATAACCACTCCTCTTCTCTTAGTGGTCCATTCTAACTCTCCGTTTTGGAAAAGTGGATCTATGACATGGACTCCTGCTCCAATTGTCTCCTGGCCTATTTCATATGTGTCGGGGCAAATACGAGCTTGAAAAACAACTCGCATTGAATGGGCTATACCTGTAGTATAGTCAGTCCAGCTAAAAATATCAATAACAAAAGGAGGACATCATAATATATAGCATTTTAAAAGATGCCTGTCATGATCGTCTAAATGTGTGTTTCTGTAATATTTACTTGAATTTCTTCGCATAAGCTTCACAGCCGGCATATTTTATAGAAGGGGATAAATAAAATTTCTGAACATCGTGACCAAGTGGAGGCTTCATGCCTGGATTGTCAGGATTCCAGTGAGTCGTCGGTATTTTAAGCATATCTCCTTTAGGTGTCACATCTCCTACAACAACAAATTTACTAAGCAAGAACTGCAGGACATTATAAACAATTGATCAAACCATAATTGATTACCGGGAAGCAAAAACTCTCCTGCAGCGAGAATTTTCCTGATAGCATCATGTGTCGTGCCATGGAATGCCATGTGCCATAGACTAAATATATCTTCTGCTGAAGCTTGTGGTTTTGTCCTCAAAGAAAATAGTTACAGTTTTGTCATAGTATGAATTTGTTAAACTGTTAAACTGAATAAAAGCAAACCAAGTGATACTTACATCAATCCAAACTTGCACCATCCTATAGGAAGTCCGTATTTTAGAGGTGGTTGTCCTCTCAAGTAAACAAGGTCATCTCCCCGGTCGCCATGACACTTTTCACAAAAGCACACGTCGAATTTTGGGTCGAAGTAGGCGGCTTAAACAAAAGTCTCATAACTGCATTTCAACACTTTCATGGATTAGTTTGTGAACCTTTTAAAGTGTTATTTCTCACCAGATAGTTTCTGATCATCAATAAATCTGCGACAAATATCAAACACGTGAACAGGTTTCATCTTCCCTGCAATTGTGTTATTTCTAGAAAAAAGATACCATAAGTTTAAATAATATAGTGTACATGCAATCAATAAGTGTGAGTGTGCCCACCATACACACGTTTCCCAATCAACGTAGCATTGACCGAAATTATCCACCATAATATCATTTCACAGAGATGTTTCTTGAGTGTAGCTCGAGAAACAATTATTAGGCAAAAGTTGTTGAAGAAGTTTAAGAACTGCAGTTGGGGCGATATTTTCCAGTGCAGAAATGTTGAAAATTCACTGTGCCTCCACTCATTGATAAAAACAAAACTTGACCATACTGCACTCATTAAGTTAGTAATAGGGAGAAGGAAAACACACATATATATATTAAACTGGCGAAAAGTTAAAACGAATATATGAATACATATATATATATATATATGAGCTGATACACTTTTAGCAGATTAGTGTTTGCAGAAAATCCAAAGTAATGGTTATAAAAGAATCAAATGATAAATATCAGTGAAACAAACGTAAACGGCGACCAAAGCTTAGGTGATTTTACGTTTAACACGCTAGCGTTATATGCAAACATGAGTCAAATAATCATTGTGATGGGTGATTGTATGTACATAAAAACAATGTAACATTATTCGTTTTAACTTTTCGCCACAATACATAGACACGCTTAAGATCGATTCTATTATAACAAGAATGTTGACCATGCACCAGATACATCCTCGGTAAGGCATACTGTTTAGAAAGATTATTCTTAAATATGTGTGGTTTTCATTTAGCTGATCAACAAAATAAAAAGAATCACCTTCTAGCGTCCATTCGTCCCTCCATCATTTTGTTAGTGATATCTAGATATGAAAATTGAATTCAGTGATCGATAAGGGAGACTTCAAGCAAAGGATTGGTCCTAAGTCAGAAATATTCAAATTTAAATTCAATATTGGTGCATATGCTATTTGATTTATACACTGTAATAGTGGGTATCAAATGTACGTATCAATAAATGGGTGTTTATTGATATCTGACGTTTAAATGGTACGTATGAGTTTGCGCAACTTTAGATGTGTCTATATCCTTTCAGATAAACAAAAAGGGATAACACTTTATGACTGTAGGTGGATAGGCTGTCAAATATGGATGGATTACTGATTTCAGCAATAATGATTATCGATGTTCAATATCGGAAACAACGATATACTACTTTAATATCAATCACCCGATTATGCAAAAGATTACTTCGGGTATTAAAAGGGCGGGGCTGTTGCAGGAGTCTTTAGACTGGCAGGGCCTACCTCACACACAAAATAGTTGGTTACATGTACAATTGTAAGGTATGAGCAGCACCATACAACCCCTTCCGCCGTTATGGAAGTTTGGATATAGGCGCCCTCGCACTCTCCCGCCCGTTATAACAATGAGCGCTTGTAGCACTCATCCAAAACAGCGGATACTATTGTTATATTTGTTGAACAATAAAGTTAATCGTCAATGTTACAGTATTATGCATGTATGTGTGTGTTTTAAGTTTATGTCTCACCGCGATGTTCATTTGTTATCGCTCAGGACTATACATATAGCTGTGAAAGTATGCACCCATACCTAGATAATAGTAGACTCCTATATCATTTAGGCAACTCATTGGTTGCTCAGATATATACATGTATCTATGGCGCATATCACGTATGGCGTATTCATGTGTAAGTGAAAACATTCATAAATTTTGAATGGAAATATTGGACTGATAGATTATGGGCAATAATCTAAGAGGCCCACTTAATTGGTGTTCCTATAAACAACTTTAACATACCTTTTTAAAACTATATCTGGCCACAAATTGGTTCCGTGCGCGGTCACCAAATATAAAATCGAGACATCTTATTCAATGCATTTTCTCTTTTCTTTCGCTAACAACTGAATGAAGTAAATGTTACCACAAATCATGGTAGGTCCATGGTCTAAGTTTGAAGCACATCAAAATTAGCAACATTGGAACAGTAGCGTTCAACATGGGACTTCAACTATTCGTAAGAAAATTATTGATTAATTATAGGTAAGTGATAATATAAAGTAGTTTGTAAACACACAACATGTATCCAACTTGTAGCGTACTGTTTTTTACCTTGATGCCCCTACACCCAGACACGATATTGATCTAAGATCATGGTCTATTTGTTATTTGCACTTATCAGACTAACGTGACACACATATATTGATCAACATAGAGTGGGACCTCACACCATGTGTACCTTTGCTCAGTCACGATGACGATGCATGATTATTCACAAGTACAACTATCCTACCGTTGGTTCTTCATATATCGTGAGATGATCGTATTCTATTTTAGAGGGTTCCTCATTGGTGAGGAGTGCAAACTTCCAATTAATCATTGAAGCCTGTGTGTATACGGATATAACTACGCAATAGCTACCGGTAGCTTAAACTTTGAATAGCACGTACACACAATTTTATTTCATATGACAGGGAAAACCAATCGAAGCGTGTAACGATATTTGCCATTCATATAAGTTGCATTTCAAATAAACGCTGTCATCTCAATCATTCGAATGGTGTGTACCAATATCTGACAGGTGAAAAATGTTCATCATAAAATTCTGCTTAATGTTGATCTACATATCATATCAAGAAGTTTGTACGCCAATTACCACTGTAATACACTATCACTGATGAAAAATATAATCGTATATACTTTTGTGACAATTGCAGAGCAAACCAGGGGAGATTTTCTGCGAGAACCAATAGTAGGACGATTCTCTATCCGAAAGAAGCGTTCAAGACGAGTCTAGTATTTCAAAAAGATAAAATTATAAATTCACAGGTAGGTTGTTATTATTTTCATCTGAATATCAGAAAATGATTCTCAACTCAATAGCGTAATGTTGTTATGAGGGAATCTATGTTGTATTGAAATATATATCGCGTATCGGTTTTTTTAAACCTATAATACCGTTACATACTTCGTGTAGGAGAAAGTAGTTAAATGAACATTTAACAACCACCGTATACATTGTTGTGCTATACTATCCCTCCGCACCTACCATTATAGCTTAAGAGATCACATTAATTAAGTGGTATGTGATCCTCGTTGAGATACTAAAACCGCACACAACTACTCCAGTGTTTCTCAAGTAATATTGTGCACATTCCAAAGTTTTATGTATCACATTAAATTGGGGATGTTTGGTCATAGTATACAATGCTTACCATCCAAATTTCAGGTGGTCTTCAATGCAAACAAATAAATTGTCAGCCAAATATTTCTTATTCAATTCTTCGTCGCTCAGCCATGACATTTGACCCTAGATGAGTTGTACTATCTGCATATAAAATACTAACGTTTGTAAGAATTTATTTCAGTGGTGCAGCAATGTCTGAGAAAGAGGGTGATCCAGAGAAAAATACTGCTTCCGGACTTACTCCATTGATGGTCGCCTGTTTAAACGAGAATGTCAACTCTGTCAGCACATTGTTAAAATTTGGTGTTTCTCCGAATGTTGCAAGTACAAGTACATTGTCCTGGTTCGATTATCTCAAATTGTATAATGACTACAAAATGATACGCTTATTACAAACTGCAGGATTTAATGCTTCAACTGATACTGTAAATCACATTGACACGTTCTCCGGTGCCACAGCGCTGCATGTCGCGGCACAAACATCAAGTGTGGATATTATACACAAGCTGTTAGCAGCTGGTGCAGATATTAATAGCTGTGATGCCTTTGGTATGAATGCTTTACACTATGTTTGTATCACTCACTCACAAGACTCATATACTAAATCACGCATAATTCAGGCATTGACAGGTGTTGATATAAATCACAGGGATATTGCGGGTTTCACGCCCTTCATGTACGCTATTGCATATCGTGACTATCTGGTATTAGAGACTCTGCTCAAGCAAGGGGCAGAGGTTAATTTGAATGCTTGTCCAGAATACCCGGAATATACATCTGTCATATTTTTGGCTAATTGGTTTGAGACGTATGAAAATCTGATTCTTCTCATGGAATTTAATCCAACTTATTTTCCAACTCCTGATGAGATTCTCAGTACTGGTCTAAGGGTTTGTAATGACGAAATGGGCATGTGCTTAGTCAGATCTATGGTGAATTTCCACGTCAACCCTTTAACCACAATTTTCCAAGACAGAAGTCTTATTACCCATCTGATCCAGAAACGTATGAACAGCGTCACCGATCTGTTGATAAATGAATGTGGACTCGAATTTTTAGACAGTCCTGACGAGGAAGGGCACACCCCTCTCATAACCGCTTGTGCTAATGACAACGAACATATAGTTCGCAATTTAATACAAAAAGGGGTAGACATTTGTAAACCTATGCATACAGGTGCTACAGCCTTAATGTTCGCATCTAAAAGAAATCATGTAAAGGTGATGTACGCCCTTATATCGGCTGGGGCCCATTTGGATATTGCAGACATGAATGGGTTCACAGCATTGATGTTAGCAACTGTTAACAAATGTCACGATGCAGTTCAGTACCTGTTGTCCAAAGGAGCGAAAACTAGCAACAGAAACTCTGAGGGTTTTCACGTTATTCACCTGGCCGTGAATACAAATGATATCAAGCTTTTACAATTACTTGTTGACTGCTCTATTGTGTCAATACCCAGTGTTGCTTTAGGCGACATTCTAACACCCATTTGTCACGCCGCTCGTGAAGAAAATATGAATTCTCTTCGGTTTCTGCTCGACTATACGGCAGATATGCAGCCTGTCACATTGATATCATCGCCCGATGTATGGACGCTTAAAGAGCAATTAAATATGGCTCTGCTCTTAGCAGTCGCTAATGATAATACCAATATGTGCAGCATTTTACTCGACTACAAAGCGGATCCCTTTTTTTCTTTCGACTATGCCACAATTAGAAGGTATAACCACGTAGACGAAGATTTCATGAACATTTACAAAATCTTTTTTGAGTTAGACAGTTTTAAACTGGTACGCGATTTTGTTACTTCATTGGTAAACATTGGGCATATGAGTGAACTTTTAGTATTCAGTCCTTTCTTAGCAGCTGTAGCCCTATCCACCACACCCCTACTCATCAACATGTTTCTCCCATTACTTACAGATTCAGCAGAAGCCATTAAGGTTTGTGAAATTGGCTTAATGGGTGCTATAGCAGGAAATAAATTATCCATATTCTTGCATATATACCGACATCTATCTGAAATGAAATATCAATCCGTCCTGTTAAAAGGAATGTCTGTTCTCCATATGGCTGTGATGATACCTCAGCGTACAGAGTTTATAGATTGTCTCATAGGTGAAGGGGAGCAAGTGAATGCCGTATTTGCCGATTTGACTCCTTTAATGATCGCTTGTTTAAATGGCGGGATAGACGCTGTTGAATGCCTTTTGTCACATCACGCAGATGTTAATTTTGAGGGGCAAAACGGCATGAACGCTCTACAGTTTTTGGGTCAAAGTTCAATACAAGATAGAGGCACATTCAAACTTCTTATTCAACACGGGGCCGATTTGAGTAGAGCCATTGATCAAGATACAATATGTGGATTAGCTGATGAAATTGGGGTAGAAGGTATCCAATTGCTTTTTAAGAATGGCACAAGCATAGAGCATATGAAAAATCTGCTTTTCACGTCTAATGACAAATTCGTTTTACGAGAAATAATAAACAAAGGAGTCGATATAGAGGCAAAAGATGAAATTGGAATGTCCCCACTATCCGCAGCATGTCGCACCAACAATATTATTAGGGCAAAGATGCTTTTGGATTTAAGAGCTGATATTAATTGCAGAGACGACGAAACAGGGTTTCAACCAATCCATCATGCATCATTTCACGATGACACAACAATTCTTGAGGTATGCTTGGATTACTCTGCAGATGTCAATTCTACTAACCTCGAGGGTCAGACCCCATTACACTGTGCTACTTTCAAAGGGCATTGTAGTACAACGTCATTTCTCATAAAGAATGGAGCGGATGTTGATGCCATTGACGACGATGGGCTTACCCCTTTACACTTTGCTTGTATCAGTGGGTGTTTAGAATTGGTGAAGTATCTAGTCATCACTCATAAGCTTAGTACTGAAACAAGGTCGAAAACTGGAATGATCCCAATTGACCTTGTTAGAGACAATCCACATGCCGCAATAATGCACTTTTTGGGCGGTTCTGATGAACCACTGCAGAACAGTGGGGATGAACTCGTTGCACCACCCGAGGAACATGTAGGAATCTTTGATTTACTGGGAAAACTTTCAGACACATGCTTTGCACATACAGGGACAACGTCTGGTTACTTTGATAATTTAGGCAAAGAGTGCAACATTCTATCAAGTAAATTGGACCCATTGAATAAAGAAGGCTCGAACGAAATTAAAAACCATGTTAATAAGTTGATGGATTTAATACATGAAGAGATTAATAAGGATTTTGAAATTAAATTTTTAGTTAAACCAGTTGGAAGTGTTCCCTGTAAGACTAAAGTTCTTGATATGAATGAATTTGATTATATATTGCTCTGGAAAGATAATTCCGAAATGATTTGCTCAGACGAAGGCAAATTGACAGACTTTCGAAAACAGAGTCCTAGGTTAGCCCCTGATATTAAAAGCTGGCTTTTTGATAAATTAAAACATCTGCTTCTGGCGTTTCGAAATCGAACAAGCCGCAGTGCCTTTGTTAGCAAAATCATAAGTTACCGGGGCAGCCCTTGTATTACGATCTATTTACAGTGGGTTTGTAACAAGTGTGACCAGCATGAGCTGAGTTTTGATATCACGCCTACGCTTGATGGTTTAGGAATGAATCAATCGTTCCGGAACGTCAATGCCCCTTACACAAGTGTCGTTAGGCACAGTCAAATATACGAAATAATAGCACTTGAATTATTGCCCCTTGTTCGGTTCGTCAATGAATCTGATAATAAGAAAGGAGGCTGGTTCGTTACGACAGCGATGCACTCAAATTTATTGAATGGAATGCTCTTACAACATGAATATCAGATACACTCAGTAGTAAGACTTGCTAAGTTTATCAGAGATATAACTTACCCATTGAAATTAAAGTTTTGTCTTGCTTTGAGTGATCCACCAACATGTCACAAAGATTCGCCTCTGATATCTTCCAATATCATATAAGAGTTGGCATACCAAGAACTTGCTCGGTACCCAGATAGGTCGGAATGGACCAATGATAAAATTGCTGAAAGATTGCAAGGTTTGTTCGAGGGCTTTGCTTCTCCAAAGTTGACACTTTTCTTCACTGGAAAGGAAAGGGATTTGTATCGAATACCCGAAGAGGACCAGTTGTTAGTTACTCCTTGGGTTAATCGGGACTCCGACGCTGTACAAAAGACTTTGTCTTGCTACCCTGAAATGCCTGATGGGAATCCATCATCTTCTATTCAGTCAATGATGTGCAAACTTCAGAATCTTAAACATTCGATTTACATAATTCTGGCAGACGACACACTTGTAAAGGTACCCTTGAGATTATTGGACACACCCGAACGAATTCGTGACATGTTCAAAATGCCGGAATATGAAAAACCAAATATATACTACTACAGAACACCAAGTGTACCAGAGGGACTGATGGGAAGTTGTCTTATTCGAAACTTATTAACCTACATTTTGGATAGGTTAGAATTGTTTGACGAATTTCATGTTAGCTGTCAGGTATAGACATGCCTTGTTGGATTGTAATAAAGTATTTTACTTAATTTTACCGCTAGATTGCTTACTTTTATAAACTTTATCTACAACGAATGATATGATGCTTTAGAAGTGTTATTGATCGAATATTGGATGTTAATCGTTATATTTTGGTAATAATCTTTTGTGTGAGCCTTTTTTTAAATTATTAGTGGTATCAAGTCAAGTATGCTTAATGTGTAACTGTAGATTTATTCATTAATCATAAAGAATGAAAGATATATTTTGTCTCCTTTTCTCCTAACCTCCGACATGTTATAATCAGTCGTAAAAGTAGACACCTTCACCTATTGGATGTATATACTAAATCCATGCTATATATAGGAAATGAAATAATATGATAATGGTAATTATTAAGGGTCATGAAGAATATAACGGTGGACTGCTGATACTAATATTTGTATTAAAATTTCAATTATCTATGTCTTACTGCCTGAAAATTGATGAGGTGCGAGTTGACACCTATTACAAAACACAGTCGTAAAATGGATTGATTTAGAGAGTTGTTTTTCCGTTCCATTTCATAGTAAATGGCCCTCATATTTTCGGAATTGATTCATAAACACTGGCGAAAATATGTAAAAATTTTCCTTAATGTAAGAGCTCATAGGCGGTACCGCGAAGAAAGGTTTCCGCCCGACCTCTCACAAGAGGGCCTAGAGCAACGAGTATATCTCTTACGGCCGGCGGGGCTCCACACCCCACTATCGCCCACCAAAAAGGGGATATCTGGTTACCATTACCATCGCCCCACGTCACCGCCGACGTCAGGCGATGACGTCATGTGAGGCGTGGTGCGTGTCGATCACGTGCAGGACAGTTACCAGGACATCAGGAAGACGAGCAGCCAATCGTACAACTCGGACTCGACGAGCGGCGTTTCCACGGAGACGAGCGGAAGCGGAAGTGTGAT
>JAXGGS010576579.1:0-10428 GCA_035585475.1 Armandia brevis | reverse complement strand
CACTCACAATACTACAGAACTCTTAGCACTTTCAACTTTCTTACCGGTGGTAGGCACGGTGGCCGTCTCAGTCTGAGGATAACTTGTTGGTGACGTCAGATGACGTCTTGGTGAAGAGAGAGGCCCAGCGAACTGAACTTTCTCCACTCATGCGTGCGTGTGACTTGTGTGTAATCCTGCAGTTGTCAGAGGCCGTCTTATACAGCCTACAGTGTATACTCACTGAACAAAGTCGCGCAATACCGTGGTGCATGGTTATGGTTCCGCGGATATATTGATTTTAGTATGGCGACTTTTACTGAGCGTTGAAACCTTAGCCTGACGCTCGTCATATACAAACATATTGATCCAAAAGATAAATGTTAAACAATGATATTGTGGCCTACGTTCTTACAATTCAGCGCAAATACTAGTCTTCCTAAACATATATGTACTACTAGTGTCAGACTTGTGGATGCGACACATACCGATATTTATCATTTGTTATGTTTCAGGGAACATCCTACATTGATATGGCGTGCGGATGACGTCAGTTTTTAATCTTCGGCTGGTGTAAGGATACAGTTCATACCACTCATCGGACTGATTCCGCTAAGCCACCACTCATTCCAGGCAACAGCTGTTTGTTGTAAGGCAGACACAAACTGGGGTTTTCCTAGTTTTATAGGTTTATATTTGCGGTGGGCATTTCCCGGGCAGTGGTCGAGATGGCCTGGGCCGTGACATTTAACGTCATGTCTGATCTTGTTGTTTCGAGACTTGGCAGCAGTAGTATATGGGATCAAATGCGTAGACAAGAGCAAAAAGTCTAATAAAGCTTCTGGTCATCTTAGCATCTCTATCTCTATCATCGGTTTTGAACATCAGGGCTGAATTTTCCCTGTAGGAAACTTTTCTAAAGTCGGCCTCTTCAGGAACACAGCTGTAAGGTCTCAGATTCTGAATCGCATGATCAGGAGAAACCACTCTAATATGCGAATTTAGCACAAGAATTTCGGTGCTACTGCCACATATATATACGAGTGGGATACAATCAAACTGGCTGAGAAAACGATGGGGGTGCATCCTGACTATCAATTCATAGAGTGCTTATTGTATTTTTGGGTCCTTCATTTAGGCTCTGACAATACCGGTTTTTCTGTAAGTCTGATTTTCTTGTTAATCTGCTTGACAGAATCAGACTTATAGTTCCTTCTATTTACTCGTATCCGGATCGTCTGTCCCCTCCACATATGTCCCTTGTTTGACTCTCGATTATGACTGACGGACCTGAAGAACTCCAACTCTTCTCCGTATGGATCGGTATTCTTCTTCTTTCGAGGCCACCTCAGGGCTACAATCTGGGGGGTAGGGGTATTTTTAATGTATACATCGCTGCATGTACACTATTTAATATAATTGACCAAGAAGATTCCTCTCTCTTCCTGTATCATCTGAATCAACCAGGGCATGAACTGATGCCGGTCGGTCAGTGTTTCTGTGCTAGTTGATGCACTCATTCTGTCTGAAGTAAGAGGGATAGCTGTAAGTCAAATATATTACTAATGTTCGGATCAGGTATGAGTTGATATGTTATTGAAGCCGTTCAAGTGGCACAATCAGTTGTAATCATTGCAACAGATGCGCACTACGGTTAAACCCTCTACTCGGTAAAGTGACATATACCAGGTGTTACTCAGTGATTGGTGGAGCTCGGTATAACCACATGATTCATCAGATTGCTGAATGATGTCATGTATATTCCCCACATCCTAAATTTAGATGTGCAAATATTTGAACGTTCTAGAAAATCATATGTAAGTTTTCTCCAATTTGTTGAGAGAAATTGCCGGGGATTACTGTCTTACCGGTGTATATTGTCCATTGGCCAGGTGTGAGAGTAACCGCATTATAAGACAGGACACATCGCAGTTTATAATCTCCCGTCTCCTGGTCAGCAAATCTTTGACAACTATATAGGTGTTGCAAAGTTCTTCACACTGTTCTCGGTGATTTGTTGTGTAAATGCACTTGGTGACGAATTGGTGGAAACAATCTCAAAAGTATCATATTTTCTCCTTTCGAATGGGATTTGTGAGAAGAAGCGAATATACAACTTGTAGCCATGCACAATGCGGCTTAATTGAGTAAATAAAATGATATGAGTAATATGAGTTATACAACAGAGAGAATTTGGTAGAACAACCAATACTACATGCATTTAAGATATAACTAAACAGAGTTTCTTGCATATGTTACCTACGCTCCATGTGGGACCCCGAGTCCAAACTCCAATGGCACCTTCCATCCAACCCCAAATATATTCTGCAGGTTACACCACTACTCAACCCCACCAAAACACTCCACCCAACTCTCACCATCACGCTGCGGATTTGACTACAACCCACAATCCCCTAGTGGAACCCTCTGTATCAAACTGCAAATTGCCACATTCACTGAGTGTGATAACCATAACTTCAGATGATCAGGGATAAAATTAAAAGTATCTATCATACCTGTGGTAAACACGGTTTCTGTTTGAGGATAACTGGACAGAGTGACGAGATGGACACATTTTCGTCAATATTATCACGTTTTGGATCATTTTTGGATTATTTGCGAGAAAATGAATCATAAGCGCAATCACTGCAGCAGAGAGCACTAGGATGAGTATAATCAAAGTGACAGAAAATGCGATTTTCATATCGATGATCAACTGGCTCTAAACAGACGACCAACAGACCCTAAAGATCATAAATTAAATATAAGCCACATTTGGTAACCAACTGGCTCTAAATATAATAAATATCGGCCACTATTCATGACCAACATACCCTTGAAATTATAAAAGCTAACATCCACCGATGTATTTATCCAGATTAACAATAATGTGCAGTGGAAAATGGTGGAAATTACAATATCAGACATTTTTTCCCGTGCATTTAAGTACATATTACAGTGTGTGAGTTTGATAATTTTTTAGCTTGTTTACTGTTGTAATGTTGTACTGATCAATACCTCCAAGCTTAATAACGTCTCTCATGTTATCCTATGTATGATAGAGACAATTATAGTCTGTCAAGCTTGTTGAAGTTGCAAGCAAAATCGGGCCGTACGTTTTTGCCATGCGTTTTGGGGGAGATTGTTTTGGCCCGAGCATCGCGATCACGCGACTTTTGATGCAACTTATGACGATCTACCTCATCAATTAACAAACTGTTTATTTATCCCTTCAAGTTATTTTTAATTCAAATAGCTCTCTTACGAAGCCATTTCTCCGCATTACTCGCAAGTATACATCTTTATGTATATACATATTACCTTAGTAACTATCGTAAAACTTCAATTACCCATGACGCTCGCTCCTAAACCTGTGACAGGAGATAGAAGACGATATAGAACATAGAAGTATCGACACACATTTAGACGTACTTTTAGCCCGATTGCCGAGATTTCGTGTTTTTTTCTGCATAATTGTTTATGTGATGGTGGTGCTGGAGAATGAAATTTCCTCTTTGAATGAAATGTATTCCTTTTGATGCTTTTCCGGGATCATATTCTTCGAGGACTTCTGAAATGTATATTTGACAATGTTCTGAGTTTTCAGTCATTAATATCACAAAGTCTGCTGTTGTTACTACTGTGATATCAAGGCGGGAGCGCTTGGGTTTGAACTGGTCGCATATAAATTGATGCTGATCATCTCCGATTTGACCTGTGTAACATAGCTTACATTGTCTATTTTCAGGTTCAAGACCTTGCATCCTACCTACTTCAATCGGGAGAGGACGAGCGCTTATTAGGAACTTTAAGGTGCGTAGTTTCGGGTATAGTTCGTCGGAGGAGATATGATGATACCAGATTGGCTCGAACCGTTTTTTCAGTTTACCAAGCATCCCTATAGTACTCAGGTCGTAGCTAAATACTATATCGTTTTTGGGCATCAGTGTGAGCGCGCTACTCCGCCAGCATTTTTTGTCCTCACTTGTCATGATTTTGTGGGTGTTCAGTGCTGCCTGGAGTAGAATAGAATCATGGTTTTCTAAGTGTATCATAAATTTAGTTGTTAAATATAGGTCTTTGAGGAAAGAGGGTAGCATACAAATCCTACAGATCATAAATATAAGTCATATTTGGCGACCAACTGGCTCTAAATATCATACATATCGGCACCTATTTTTGACCAACAGATCCTAAAAATCATAAATATAAGCCACATTGTACGACCAGCTGGCTCTAAATATCATAAATATAGGCCCTTATCAGCGACTGACTAACCCTAAATATTATAAACCGTAGCCATATCGGCTCCAAACGGGCCCTAAAGATCATAGATATAGGTGACCCATTGACATACCCTAAAGAAGATAAGATAAGGGTAAAGCCACCTGCAAGATTAGGGATTGAAACTTGTTTTCATTTCCGGCCCTGTGGCCGGGCGAACATAAATGATACATTTGTACATGCTTCTTAAGCTAAACACAATGCAAATTGACTGACATCTAGCGGTGTGTTACACCTTGGAAACGAAGCATTCAAAAGACTTCCTTTGGACATCAATTTTACTCTTGCTTGTCTTTGTTGATAACTTCTAGGCATTTAATAGTTGCTGAATTCACCATTTTCAAAGTACTTAAGGCCATTCATATCTACATTTATGATAATCATAATTTGGTGAGACGGTACCGGATTTTAAAATTTCGCTGTTGGGGGAAATGATACGAATGGGTATGTGAGTTTCCATTCCAATCATAATTCACTATATTTATAAATTACTGGACATTGTTATATCATATCCTTGGTGTCCACTACTAGGGTTTGTTCTTGGTAGAGATGGGATGTACACCTTTTGAACATGATTTAGAAAAATTGTCAGGACATTGATATGTTGCCGAACTTGTTATAATGATCACATTAATTAGATTATTAAATGGAACAATGAAGGTGTTTCACAAATATCATTTTTATTTTATGAAAAAACATCTGATGATAGTTGATACTATGATGAGTTACCATTATGTACATGGATTTGTACATATTTTATATGTGGGTTATAAGTAGTTATTCTGAAATGTGTGGCTAAGTATCCATGACAGTCAATGATGATGCTCGAAGCTGCAAGAGTAGTATATGCTATCAAATTGGAGAGTAGTTAAACCTCAAGTGCAATAATGTCTCTTAACATCTTCGCATCTCTATTTCTTTCATCAGTTTTAGACATTAGAGCCGAACTTTCACTGCCTGAAATGTTTTTAAAGTCTGCCTCACACACAGCGTGAATCACTAGATCGGGTAGAGCAATTGGCTGTCCCATGGTGTCCTGGGACTTGTATTGAACTCTTGCTTTGCTGAAGCGGGTTATATAGACCTAGCCGTTTTGACACTCAACTTGTATCCCTCGGTCACATGCTGCCAGCCTCTCTGGGGGATAAAGAAATCATCTAGTTTTATGCTGTGTGTTCCTGCTTCACCGAACACTTCAAGGGTTTGGTCCGGCCCAAGTATGGCTGTTTTACTCTGCTCTTTTATAATTTCTATTGTTTGCTCCGGTTATGGGGTTTCTGCACTGCTGTTAATATTATCAATAGGTTCATAGTAGATATGAAAACCATTACGATTGGTGACATATACTGGCTCCATGGCACGGACGCCACAATACTTGTCGCATTGTTGTTGGCTGTTCCGTCTAGAATGTTCATGCTGTATGACACAGTTGCATCTTGGAGGTTCTCGGCTCCAGTTGTCTGGTCACTTTCATGTGAATTCACACAGGCATTGCGACTCTCTGCCGGAATAGATGGAGAATCAGTGTCAGTTATATTGGATTCTAGGTTACTAGGTGATCTACTGCTAGCGACTGATTACTTCCTCCCACGATTCATCATCATTAACGGCCAACTCAGCGGACTTCTGAGCATTCATAATGCCTTCCATCATTGCCTCATTATCTGGCTCTGGTTTCGGAAGGGTTAGATCAATTTCGTAGAACTTAAATTCTATCTTTGGGTCTTTTGGTCTGATACTCAGTAAGTCTGATTTTATTGTCAATCTTCTTGACAAAATCAGACTTATAAAGAAGACTTCCAATGCACTCCTTTCATTTACTCAGATCTGGATCGTGTCCCCCCTGGACATATGTCCCTTAGTGGACAGACCAGGACCGGAAGAACTCCCACTCTTCTCCGTGTGGGTCTGTATTCTTCTTCTTTCGAGGCCACCTCAGGGCTACAATCTGGGGATCAGTATTCACCAAGAAGATTCCTCTCTCATCCTTTATCATCTGAATCAACCAGGGCATGAACTGATGCCGGTCGGTCAGTGTTAAATCTTAATAATGCGGCATAACTGGTTAATGGCTAGACTAGTCAAAGCCCCTTTACTGGGAGCTTTAGTGCACCGAGCTCGGTATAACCACACGATCAATCTGATAGATGATGTAATATAAATATTCTTCATGTGCTACATTTAGACACCCAAACATTAGAACAATATTGAACATCATATTCGCACCTCGTTAGTTAAGTTCGTAGTCGATCATCTCATCTTGTTAAAAATCTAGGGAGCTTCAATTTTTGAATTGTTTAGTCATCTATCATTCCGACTAAAGTATAAGTTTTCAAATATCAATAAAGTAAACAAAATGTCAACTCGAATGATGAACTAACAACACGCATTGAAAATATAACCATATCGTAGATGCCAACCAAATTAATGTGTCATACAGGAATTACGGGTTACCTTTATCAGCTGGGTTTACCAGATATATGGGTCACCCAGAGGAGACTCGCTTGCCTATTGGTTTTAACTTCGCCAAATCAATAGAATATCAATATGAAACGCATTAATGAATATTTATATTTTAAAAGAATCCTTTTTAATATATATAGCCGATTTTGTAAAAGAATCTGCAACATCTAGTTCAAGTTATAAGAATTTCAAAATAAGTCAAGCCCACGCTAATTTAACGAAAGGCCCATTGTGTGTGAAATTCACCGATCATCCTCTTTTTGGTCACTTGTTTTTTAGTGAAGTAAAGCGAATGTGCAAGATTATTTGATATGGAAAGAAAGTGTATTTACTTTGCTACACGGAAATATGATTTTCAATGTTAAATCAGTTTTAAATGACGTTAGTCGTTGGTTACCAAATTGTTGTCTATGTGAGTAAACATAATTGTGTGTCACATGACGCTATAACTACAGTTATGTATTATGCGAAGTACAATGAAAGTTAGTCCATTCATAGCAATGAACTGGTGTATTCTCAACCAATCAGAATGAATCACACATGATTAGATTATCAACAATTATAACATATTGTTGTATTCTCAACCAATTGATGTTTCACCATCTCAGATACTATAACTTTACAATAAACATTAACTCTATCCATGGTTTTTTAAACCCAGCTTGGCGCATTTTTTCGCTTTTTCTCTGGTTGTTTTATGATTTCTGCACCCCTTAACCTCATCACATTTCAGATATTTATCCCCCTCTTTAACGTGTAGTAGGTAGATGATGATGGGGACCAAGCAGAAACTAAAACCTACCGCGCTGATCGTGCTATGCCTTCTGTTCCTCTTCATACTGCTTGCGATGTACTATGTTAACGCTAGGACAAATAATGTGGAAATAGACGCATCTGGGCGAGTAAATGATAGTAAGTATTGGTAGTCCTAAATCATAGCAAACTATTCATGCGCATATTATGTGTATTTGCGTATGTTTGGAAGTATATTGCAGCTCAATTTTGTGACTGCAATGGAGCATTTAGAATATCATTCATGTTCAGGCTCAGGTAGTTTGAAACCATAGTTGAACCACAGTAAAAATATTAAACTGTCCTGACCCAGAACTTATGATTGTATTTCCAGAAGACGAAGTGACAGCAGCTGAAAGGAGTCAAAGCCAGAGAAAACACATCTCAGTAAACTATGCTGAAAAAATTAGAGACTTCAAATCCTTGGAGTCCTACTTAAAGAATGCTTCGTCAAATAGATCAAAGACATGGTTAACTAATCAAAAGCACAGGCGTGCGGGTATACAAAATGGCTGCCAGCATCTGAAAGACGCTAGAATTCAGGGTTACTCAAGGTCAGAGGCATGGAATCGGTTTTCCTACACATTTGTAGATGAGATTCATAAAGTAGTATACTGCGGCATACAGAAGGTGGCCACCACAACAATATCCACAGCCTTGGAGACTATGCTGGGGAATCCACGCCGGGGAACCATCGATAAATGGAAGATGAAACCTATCATGCACTATGGGGAGCGAGAGCGGCACCGAATACTGAAAACATACACCAGTTTCATGATGGTTAGACACCCACTCGAGCGGTTGGTGTCAGCTTACAGGCAGAAATTCACTAAATCAGGAGTGCATCAAAAGCTGTTCCAATTCAAGTACGGGCGAGATATCTACCGTTTGTACCATAACATAACCGACCAATTGGATAACCGAATGAAATACGGATATCCAGTGGCATTCGAAGATTTTGTGCGCTATATCACTGACCCTGAGGTGCCTGGGATAGTGCGAGAGAACTTGCACTGGAATCATTACCTCATCCAGTGTCCAGTGTGTGAAGAGTTCACGCCTGACTTTGTGCTGCATCACGAAGATTTCAACGCCGATCTCAGCTGGCTGATCACGCTGCTCTACAAGAAGGACCCGCGGCGTTACATGACAATCCACGAGAACGCCAGCTCTGATTCGACCTCTCCGGCTAAAATGTACAGCAAGATGCTGGCAGCTCTACCTTCAGATCTGTACCAGAGGTTAGTAGACAGATACCAGAACGATATGGATGTGTTTGGCTACTCACCTCTGGTACAGATCTGAAGGTATCGAGTTTTGTTTAAACGATTGTTAATCAAGGAAAGTGAAAGAGCATGGAACAAAAGTAAACATTTATTAAGTTGCCAGTTTATTGTAAGATCTGTAAGATTATATGTATGTACAGTTAAGTTATTTACTCCCTAATATCAATAACATTAACAAAATGTCAACTTGAATGATGAACTAACAACACGCATTGAAAATATAATAGCCATAACGTAGATGCCAATCAAGTAATATTTTATGAAGGAGCTACGAGCTTCCTCCCATATTTATATTTGAATTTAATCACCTGATTACTGCGATCGATATGTCTCACTATAAACACCAGCTCGACTTTACACATCGGATTGGAGCGATCGATAAATTAATTATATAAGCTGCAGTAATGATTTGCTTTGAAGCACGTGCAAGAGAAGGATTGTAGTAGTACCGGGTATGAGTTCAAGTTATCGGTGATAAAGCTACAATTCATCAGCGGCTGTTTTACGGTTATATCTAAATATGTAATGACAGAGTCTCCTATTTAGATTATGTCCCTCTAAATCATATTGACTATTGGAAGGAAACGGGGCTATGGGGTTATACGTTTATCGTTTATTCGGTAATGAAAACGAACGCCTCGAGAGCTTTCACGAGAGCGGCCCACACCCGAAATGCTTGCATGAAAAATGCTTGCATGAATTGGATTACTTTTTACATCGTTTAGCAGAGTTTGTTCGGTTTGCCTGTTCTTTGGTTCGTCCTACAATGCATACTGGAGGAGCTTTCTAATTTTGATTAACCTGACAAATCAACGAGAGATCAATCTTAATCGTTATCAGTTCAAATTAATACATAATTGTTTGACAAAAATGTTTATTGTTACAGATTCATAAACGATATAGATATATGCGTTAAAACTTGACTATTGATCACGATCCATGTCTAGAGCATCAGTTGGTTGGTCACTCATTAGTTCGCTTCATGATACACTAATATTCATGAAAATCTTCAATGATGTAATTGTGATTATATAGGTCATAGATATACTATCTCTTAACGTTCTTAATAAAATAATGTCATCGTGATACTAATACAGGAGTGAGAATGATTCCTGCATTGCATCTCTGGATATCAATTTACACATTGAAAGGCTATTTATGTTTATAACTAGTAATTTACAACTTTCCACGAATGATTCACCAAGTATGAACTTAACTTAAAACTGTATTCATGGACATTCAAAGAAAAAAGTTAGTTCCCTGAGACTTTTTTCCTTTTTACCTGAAACATACTTAAGATAACTCCCAGGATCACCAAATCTAAATCCATGGTCTCCTATCATTTTTCCATAAGGGCCAAACTCTCTGCCAAAATTAGTTTTAAATCCTATCTGTGTGATCAAATCAACGTTAAGTAAAATTGATCCGCTATCTGAGAATCCCCATGTCCCGAAAACCTCTTCAATAGTTTCCCCTTCTCCGAGATCTATTGTTTGGTTGTAGTTACCGAGTCCATCACAAACATCACCAAACCCTTCCCGGGAACCATATGTGAGCAAAAAGCTACAATACAATCCAAAATGTATAATATCAATCAAATATAAACCTTTCTATATGTATATAA
>JAXGGS010576467.1:0-10428 GCA_035585475.1 Armandia brevis | reverse complement strand
TCTCCACCGTCATCCTCTTCTCGCACTCGGTGACGTCACCTCTCGTTTACGTCTGCGGCGACACGGAGATGCGCAAAGCGTTCGTGCGCATCTTCAAGTGCCGGCGGTGGGAGCGATCACGTGACAAGGCTGTGTCCGTATACATCCCGCCCGAGCCCAACTCCCGCAAGGTCAGGGCCGAAGACGAAGATCGAGAATTCATAGCGACGATCGCAAGCAATAATGAACCGCTGGGGTGTGTCCGCGATGTCGTCATCAACGGCCCGGATGTTACAACATTGGAAATCATAGCCGATTCCGGAAAGGGCAAAGTGACATCACGGCCAGATATGAGAAACAATTCGATCATTCTCGGCGATTTTCATGAAATTCAGGAAATTAGTGACAGTTTTTTCTAATCGTGAGAACGTGGACATCAATCAAGGAAACTTGAAGAAACGATGCCATTACTTGCCTCGTTACAAACCATTTCAAGGAATGACTAATTTGAGGAATCAGTATTTTACATGAGAAAAATCACACGGACTCATTGTGAGACATCAGTGAAGTAGATTTTTTAAAATAACATATGCACGACATTTTGTGTGTTAAAAAGATGTGTCTTTGTTTCTGGTTTCTGGTTTCTGGTTTCTTGAATGTAAATCGTTTCGCCTCTCACAGGTAAATGTACATGATTTTCACATAATGAAATGACCACCGTACGTCTTTTGTACGCTACTTGATTCGAATGCAATATACACATTTTTTTATGGTCATGTAACTTGTCCAAATACGCAAGTACCTGTATACTCAGGTGTCGCGTACATGGGCTGACTTTAAAGATCAAAGGATGATATAATTGCATTCAAATTTATGTAAATTAGATGTGGGTTCGTCATACCGTTATAAAAAAGACAATTATTTTTCACCGTTGCGTGCAGGTACAAGAACCCATAACTGTAGCACCTCAGTGTATTCTAAATCGTGAACAAAGTGATATTAATCATCATAACTGTCTCGGTCAAATGGATTGATATCAGCGTTGGATAAAAGCGAATTAATCATGTTGATGTGTAACTCAGAACCATTTCTCGGGTGATAGAATTTGTAAAAGGCAAAATTTTACGCAACTGTTAACGTGTTCTGTGAGAATCGTTTCGGTATCTGAATCTCCTGATCCGTTTCCGTAGTATACATCTCTGTATCCTGCTTTTTCCTTTACTATAGTAGATAAATGGCATGGTCCCTATAGAGTGATTAAAAACATATTCGAGTGATTAAAAACATATTCGAACAAATCCATAACGGAATTAATAGAGCTTATTATAGTGAAAATGTAAATAATGAATTTGACTTTTTATGTCCTGGACAATTTCGGGCAAACATTACTGAAAATCCCTAAAGATTTAAAATCTAAAATCTATATACAGGTATGACTTGTTTCAGGACAACAGAACTTTCTGAAATGGTTAGCTGTGATGGCAGTTTTCTCCTGTGTCCATTTATCTGCTTAATAACTTAAGCATTAAGATGAAATTATTCGCTACCTCAATAGGCTCTTAAACTCGCTCAACTTGGACGTACTCTTCCAGATAACCAACAAAGAAATTATATAAATAATCTCAACGAGTTTCTTGTAAAATAAATACAAATTACTTTTGCCTTCAAAATGTATAGCAAGGGACTCGTTGTCAGAGAGGTGGCCTTCACGTGGTTCACACAAAATCACCTATTAATCTGATATTTATATATATTTAAGGTTTTCTATAATGCTTATGGTATAGGTTCTTTATTCTAAACATATTCAATGTGTTGTTTAAAATTTATGACATACGTTTTTATTCTATACTATCATTCTTGGTTTCATCTATTACAGGTATATTATCCACGTTTGACATTTATGAACTGTCACTGTGATCTAATCCTGTTGTTTAATCTTGTTGAAGAAATGCCCAGCATTTGCCAAGCGTTCTCTGTATTCTAGATCCTGGTGGTTACATTCTGGAACTCCTTTAAACCCGAATATGGCCCCGTACCAGGCACAGGCCATGACAGCAGTACTGTCCGAGTCTCCTGCATGTAAAGCTCCTCTCTTAATTAACTCTTCCCAGGATCCATTGCAACCTAGCAAGGCGTCATATCTGCAAAATGTTTGATAGAGATATACAGGCTGTAAGTACAACCCTAAACCCGCTCCCCTCCAGTAATTGTTTCTGTGTGATGGCATGTCATTAGTTGGTATTATAGGACACTGCACTATTTCAACAGCTAGTCATCCTAGATTCACAGCCAACATTTCAATAAAAAGGATATTGGGAAAAGAAAACCAGTGATCACTTACGCAATCATTGGAGCGTCATGGCCACTGGCCCCACCCCAGCCATCCCAGCTGACACTGTTGTAAAAATTATCTCTCTCCTCCACGCCATATATCTCTGGGAAGACTGGATCTGTTTCACCTGAAGTGATTTTCCGGAGCTTCAGGTATTTCTGCCATTTTCCCTCAAAGTAAGACCAGTTGGACAGGTTTAGCTCCACATCTCTTCCTTCACCCTTCACATACTCCATCGCCTTAGGTAAAGTACTCATCAATCCAACACCCCACTCTCTAATGGGCTTTCCTAAAATATACAAATTCTTAATCAAGTCAAATAGGAATCAGTCACTGACTGGAAAATTTTGTATTAATCTATCTGATGAAGACCTTGTATGGCGTAAGAGACAAACAGAGCTGCTGCCAATGCTCCCAGGTAAGCTGTTGGATGGTGATGTGTCAATCTGGCAGATTCCACACTAACTGCAATGAGGTCATCCACCTGTTCCGGGCTATAAGTGAAAATAGATATGTATAGGCTAATACAAACCTATGTGATGTTCAAAGCTTTAACTAGAAAATATGTAATTTACTAAGCCTCCATTTTCGACAGTTTCATTGATGATTTACTGTACTAAGGTCAGCTTGTTTACGATTGAAGCATTTAATAATTTAAAGGAATTCAGTAATAAACTTCTACCTCGTACAATACACTGATATAATGTCGTATCAATGTATATATATACCCTTATCTAAAAAATAGTTATATATGCGGGCTGTGGCTGTCGTTTAAATATTATTTACCAGCAAATAAAAACAATCTTCATTACATCTTGGCATGGGCTTAAGTTTGGTTTTTAAGATCAAATTTCAGTGTTTGATTTAGTACTTGTGTACATGTATTTACCTTGGGTATCGGAGACCTAGGCACATCGCTCTCATAGCAGCTCCGCATCCGCCACCCCTGGTACCATAAAACAACACATTGATTAATTTATGGACATGTATGTATTGATATACCATAGACCTTTGCTGACCACTACAACATTACAGGATGGTTTCAAACCTGTTGCATTATCATCATTTTAGTTACTCTATTCATTAATGGTTTAAGGTTTTCTTAAATGCAAAACTAAACTAAACAGACCTGGAATCAAAGGGAATCTGCACTTGTTTAAGATTTGGCTGAAGTCTGGCACAACCATCATAACAAGTGTCACCTGCGAAAAATAGGTGATATACTTGATTAAAATCTATTTATGAATAATATCATGGACCACAGGGTCCGGCCTGTAGGAATGACCATGAAACAGTTTCTTTATAATATGTAACTATAGTATTAAAATAAGTTTGTAACTGGCCGTATAGCCAATTTCTATCAATAAAATACACATACAAATATAATGCACATGTACCTGGGCATCTCCCATGCATATCTTTCATGCTTAGTTTATAACCTATCGCAATCTCAATATACAACTCCATTTTATCGGTGCATGCTTCCTCCTTCTCCAAGGACATAAACGCTGACAGGAACGAAAGAAAAGATATTATAATGATATACATATCATCTGGGCTACTCACTCGAATAGTGCACATGTATATCTATCGATCTAGACTGTAATGTTCAAATTGATCTTTATGACACTACTTACCCTCAGCAAGTGCTAGATGCATCACTGTATCATCACTAACTCTCCATTCTGGTACTAAAATCACAGAACAGATGGTGAATTCCACAAATAATTCATCAGCAAGATTAGTTTTGATATGTACATAGTAGGCATTTACATTTGACATGTATATTATTTATCCCGCCTAGTTCTTCGTACTCTGCGTGGATTGCAGGTCCGGATTCACAAAACTCCCAATCACTATTGCGGAATCCTAATGCATCTCCAACCCCGCTCAAAACCATAGATGCCACAAATCTCTCTTCTAGATCAACTTTCCCAGCCATTTTCTGCTGCAAGTAAATAGTGCTTTACCATTTTGTCTTTATTAACGAGTACATTAAGTGGAGAGGGCTTAAATGAGATTAAAGGAATTCGGTCCTTTAGATGTTAGACTTACACATAATTATAAATAATCTCCGAAATGTGAATCAAAAGATGACTACCCCTAACTCTACCCTGACAAACTGTGCTCTGATAAAATAGATTCCTTTGGTATAGTAGGTACTTGAATATTGAATTTCTTTGTCCTATTTTAAACGTCAATAAAGTCTCTAACGTAACAGCTTAGCTGCAGCTCTCCCAGGAACAAACATTGGATTTCAGTTGAACATTGAAGATTATAGAATAATGAACTCATTGTCATCGCACCGGTATGGGATATTCCTATATATTAGTTCATGCTGAGACAGAACTAGGGGACACCTAATACAATGTTTGGGACACGTAGCTCTTTCGGTAAAATTGGTCAAGGCCCAAAAGCCTCTCATGTTAGCAGCAACGTAGTTGGGAGTTAATTGAAAGTTTTGAAGTCTGAATGGTGGGTATCGGTGGGGAGGGGTTTCAAAAAGGAGACTTTTTGCCTGGTGGCGTTTTGTCTGTCAAGTTTGATTTTTGTCTGTCATTATGGTGGCATTATGCCGGACTATGTGAAGTGCTGTCTGTCTAATGCTAGGGGAAGTTCCCTCTATCTATGTGTTTTTTACATCTGTATTGGTTGCGTTATGTCGGAAAATGTGAAGTGCTGTCTGTGCAGCAAGGGTTGTGTCTGTCAACGAGAAATTGGTATGTCTAAATAGAGTATCGTCTAACTGTCTATCTAGGTGGTTGACGTCTTGGTGGACATATTTTTATGCCCAGGTGGGTTATGTCTTGGTGGACATATTTTTATGCCCAGGTGGGTTATGTCTTGGTGGACATATTTTTATGCCCAGGTGGGTTATGTCTTGGTGGACATATTTGTCTGCCCACGTGGGTTTTGCCAGATTACCTGGCCTATATACAAGTATAGAGATGATAACGTGACTGAGACAGAGTAATTCAAACTTTGCTTCTGCCACACATAATTTAATATATGTAATAGTTTAGCTTAGATTACTGTGGTGGAGACATTTTAAGCGTGCAAATAGATAAACTCTCTTTCCTATCGGCGATATGTTACAATCAATGTCAGTGGTTTGACTTAAATATCACAATATTTATTGAAAGTTGAGAGAATGAAAATGCAAGTCGTCATTTATATAGGTGGATAGTACACAAGTCAAGTGTCAAGAGTCAAGTGCGCAATTCAGAATAATGAAAATGTCATTGACACTATCAATAATGGCCGAACGTACATATATATATTATGGATAGGTATATTTAAACTTACTTCCTTATAGATGGCAATCTTTGTAATGATCACCAGTACACATGAATCGTATGGTCTTCCCGCTAAACGTACAACATACAGTCTCTAGCGACGAACCCAGAACATATATAATACTAGCATCATTACCCAAGCATGACGACTGTGGATGATAGTTGCACAGACGATGATTATAAGTGTACCTAGGCAGACGGGACATGAGGTCATGTTGCACCGGTTACACACTCTGAATACTTTAAACCTTTCCACTTCCTTATGTATATAAATATAAATGGTCCCGTGTAGCGTGAACTACGGATGTGATAATTAAAAGGTGAATCTCACCCTCCTTTAATAGTCACAGGCCCGCCTCTACCCTCTATCAGTCCTAGTAGACACACAGTGTAATTCGTCAAATGTTTATATGTTTATAGTGTTGTAAAATTGTTTTAACATGTTAATATTTCAGTAAAACCATATGTATGTGTATAAAATATTGGACAATAGGTATCTGTCCATAGATACGCTTGCTTGAGAAACTGACATAATGTCGCTATTAAATCTTCCTCTTTCTGTATATTAGAAGTAGTGCTTATACAAGTAGTATGTAAGTAATCTAGCAAATACTCATAATGTCGTTTCAAAGAGCAGTGCTTCACATTATGCAGCGATAGAATTCAAGTCCATCTTGCACCAATAATTAAATTGTATCGTTTTACTAATATGATATAGATGCACTGTACGTGCTGAGAGGGGAATGTCGGGCCTTACTGCATGGTACTAGAGGGGAGGGAGAGTCGAAACTGTCATTGGTACTAGAGAAGAGTGACAGACGTGGTTGTAGTTACTGAAGGTAGAGGAGATGGAAGAATGATAATCTATTGACATTCGCCCAGTATCATATTTTTATACCAGCTGCTTTAACCGACACATCATAAAAACAACAATTCCATAATACCACTTTTATATTTATTGATGGTCAGCCTTTTCTGTGTGAGTTCCATAACATGCCTCCATTACAGGATGTCTGAAATAACTCGGTTGACTGTTGTTCTGGCTGAACCGACAAATGCGGTCAAAATTAATATGTGAACACTTGTCAGCATTGTTCTCATTATAATGCTCCTGTTCGCTACATGGTCACCTGTGTTCGACTGAAATATTTGCTGTAATACAAAGAACATGTATCATATTTCTTATCAGCATTCAAGGAGATATAACAAATGTGCCAACTGTACAAATACTTAAACTTCATGCTCTGTCATGTTATTGATCAAGTTCGTTTCAACCCGCCTATAAAAGCATAGTTCTTCATAATTTATCAGTTAACTTTGGTCACGATTGATACAACTTGACAAGATGAATTTCAAGTGAGTTCATACACGTATATGTATCAGTTTCGACTCCTACTATGTTTAAAATTAGTGTAATGTTTTATTAGTTATATATATTTCTAAGTATTTCCTCAGATTGGTTGTTTTACTGGGCATATTTGCTGTTGCCTGTGGTCAGCAGAGGTCACAGAAGACCGAGAAGCAGAAATCTGGTACCCATCCAGCCGGCAACAGGCTTTTTTATGAAGACAACAACTCTGATTGTATCTTAGATGATTATTTCCAATTATGAAATTTTTCAAATTTATTACATGCTGTTAATCAAGCAATCCAGTGCTACATGGAGATGCTGATGATGAGGGATCCATTGGTGAGATCAAAGAGGCTGTGAAAGGTATGATCAAAGGGAAAGTGGCCGATAAAGATGTAGACATGGAGGGCATGAAGGCTATGATCAAGGAAAAACTTGCCGAAATGGGTGTAGATGTGGTGGCTGTGAAAGGCTCAATCAAGGAAACTCTGGCCGAAAAAGGTGTGGACATGGAGGCCATGATGACCATGATCAAAGAAAAACTGGCTGAAAAAGATTTAGACATTGAGGGTCTGGGTGCCATGATCAAAGAAAAACTGGCTGAACAAGGTGTTGATATGGAGAGCCTGAAAGACACAATCAAGGAAAAACTGGCTGAAAATGGTGTAGACATGGAGGACCTGAAGACCATTATCAAGGCAAAGTTATGCAGAAAGCACGAGGCTGCTAAGGGTTTGATTGGCAAGATCCAAGACAAGTTGGCCGAAAAAGAGGCCTTGAAAAGCATGGTCAATGAAAAGGTGGACGAAAAAGCAGAGGTCATAGAAGACTAAAAAGGCTGTATTTTGTAGAAGACCATTCTTATTGTAATTATTACAAATAAATTAGTAATAAATAAGCATCATCTTGATTAAATTGTTGTTTTGACGAATATTTTCTATTACACTTAAGTAATATATAATAATGATAGAAATCTTTAGAAAAAACAATCGAAAAATAAAACAGATGGCTAATTCTCAAATTGATTGACTTGTTATTCCATTTAAAAGTATATCTGAGATGCCTCCTCATTAGTTGTTACATTCTCATTGCTCAGATTTGGATTTGATAAGCGACATATAAATCAAAATCAAAAAATTACCTACATTTGACAGGTCTATCTAAGACGCATGCCTTCGAAGCCATAGCCCCCCCCCCCCCCCCTCCGCCTTCAACTCCAGCAAAATAAGAATGTTGTATATTTGAAACTTCAAACTTCAAAAGATGCCCCGACATCCCGGTTAACTCATGCGTGTATTTCAATTTCTTATCATTGGTGTAAAATTGTATTCTTCCCCTGGATAAATCAAATATGATGGAAGTTAATTAGTTTGTACCATAGACACTTCATATTCATATTCATATTCTATATATAAAAAGTAGTTTTCAGCAAAGTAGTATGTAAAGTCAGTACGTATCAAACACTTATCATGTCGTGTCAAAGTTGAAGATCATGCAAAGATAACATGTGCAAGTCACTTGTACCAAGGCTCAAGCCTTGTACTTTACCATCGCAAAATCAACATGTGTTAATATTAGCGTAGTATAATATAATCGTGACGATATTGACAGATGTAAACTGCTCGTGTATTATACTCCATGTGTGCCTACAGAAACTATCACAATCTTTGACGTTACATTTCTACATATGCGTGATGCCAAAAATCTGAAATATTTAATCTTACGGTTTAAACTGTAAGAATATTCGTGTACACGGTTATTTTGAAAGATGGGAGAGAAGGATAAGGGATATGCCTGGGTCATCTTGGCAGCTGCGACCCTGGGTCAGGCATGTATTATAGCTGTTACCTTAGGTGCTACAGGGTCCTTGTATGTGGAAATATTAAACTATTTTCCTGGTGTCACTAAAGCCGACGCCTCGTGGGTGGGATCTATTCAGACATTAACGATAGGCATTGTGGGTAAGTCACATTTGAATATCTGAGCCATTAGAAACTCATGTTGATACGATAATCACATACTATTAATGGTATGTACTAATGCATTTAAAATGTTAGCCTTGAATTATTCAGGTGGAATTATTGGACCAGTAGTAAAGAAAAGAGGATGCAGAGTAGTAAGTGTTGTAGGGGTTCTCGCAGGGGTGTTTGGATTATTCATCAGCACATTTACCAGGAATCTCAAAGTTCTGTACTTTACCTACGGATTTTGTTCAGGTGAGGAACCATCCTCTAAAATTGAAGTTGCTTTACATCCATCACACAGATCTTGTTTAAATGCATTGTATTTCCTGTTTACAGGTTTAACAAATGCAAGTTTTCAAGTAGCAGCAGTTACAGCAGTTCAGATTTACTTCGACAAGAGGAGAGCTTTAGCTTTGGGAATCATGTTTGCAGGCGGAGTCAGCGTGGGATTCTTTGTGGGACCACCACTGACAGTGTTCCTCATCGAGACATTTACCCTCCCTGGATCATTCTTAATAATGGCCGGCATCATGATGCAGTGTGTGTGGATGGGTTGTCTCCTTCGTCCCCTAAATGAGAGACTGCAGCTCATAGATAAAACGGGCAACACCGAATGTCTGGCAAACGGCAGAGATGAAAACAAAGATTCCCATCATCAAATTGCGGAGGCGGAGAGCGACAACTTAAAAAGGAACAATTCTGACCTAAATGTATCACTGGAAAAGAAATGCACTCTAACGATATTGAAACCATTGGTTACAACTTTTGGAATGGAACCTTGCAAGAATGTGACCTACTTAATATTCTTTTGTAGCATGTACCTTTACTTCTTGGGACATATGCTACCCTATAGTTTTCTGATATTAAGGGGAGTCATGGCTGGAGAGTCGGAGGCTAAATCTGCTCTTCTGGTGACAGTTTTAGCTGCTGTTGCTATGGTGTGTAGATTATTGACTGGTGTGATTGGAGATTATATAAGAAAGTGGAGAGGCCATGTTTGTTGTGTAGCAATGATGATGAACGGAGTTCTTGCAGTTGTCAGCGCAGGATTTAATACATACTACTTATTAATGGCATACGCAGTGGCATTTGGTGCCATATCATGTAAATATTCTATCGTAAATACTAACCAGCGATACATCCTCAGCTCGATTGTAGCAATCTAGATTAGTTCACACTAGTGTTAAGATCTTTGAATTTATATTTCATCCTTTAGCAACATATGTGGTTCTACAAGGGGCAATGGTAGTGGATTATTGGGGTACAGACGTCATAGAGTATTACAGCGGTCATATTTTTGTAGCTTTTGGAGTAGCTTCTTTCACCATGACCCCGATATCAGGTACTCATCCTTTTTTTATACCGCCCTAATGTTCTTTTATTTCAATTGATATTATGAATAATTTTATTGTTGTGTTTTCTCTAGGGTTGTTGATTGATATAACGGGCAGCACGACCTTGGCCTTCATCATATTTGGATCACTGCACACGATTGGTGGATGTGTG
>JAXGGS010576356.1:0-10430 GCA_035585475.1 Armandia brevis | reverse complement strand
TCATCTTTGATCCATTTGGGAGGCAAATTTCCGTCTCAATCTCACGGTCATTGGAATTTGCGATGTGAGTAATTCTTCTTCTGAGTCAATGTATAATTCACGGAGTTCTTCGCCCACTGTGACAAGAAATGAATGTCGGCGTCCACACCCTATGGAGAATTCGTTAAACAACGTTCAGTTTTATAGCTGATATATGAATCATTATAGTATACTTTGCAGGTCGATATCAGAATCTAAATGGCTGTATAACTACTTAGCGTCTGATCAATCAATACAGAAATTCAGCCGTTATTTGTAGAACTTGAGAATACTTGTCTACTTACAGTGTTCTCGCTTGCTGTTGCTGGCTTCGTTATTTTTCAAATTGATGTTTCCTTTCTTAGTCGTCGGTGTGCACTGAGACAGACAACCTCTGCAGTAAACAGTTCTGCCTGTAGGATTGGCCCAGATCCACTTGGCTCTGTTCATTTCTGGGAAGTAGAACCTCGGGGGATCCGGATTGTTCCCAGTCACTCGAGCAACATTCCAGTGTGAGTCGTCAAATCCAGGTTTCATCCAATCAGATTCCTCTTGGGTTGTGCAACGCCATGCACCACTGTCATTAGTCAGGAACCCTACAAAAAGGCAATTAGTTTCGTTATTATTATCTGTTGTGTGTTTAGTCAAAGCAGAGTCATGTGACAAAATATATACGTTTTTGAATATGATAGATATGTATGTTTATAAATTGATGTATTGATGATTAAACTTATTCATGACATTCTGTCAATACCTGTAGATGTTGAAAGCAGAATTCCAGGCCATGCTCCAACACCGTCCTCGTGGTCACTGCCTTTTATAGCGATCATCTTTGCCCCACTAGGAAGACACCCCTGCCCAGACGCCTTCCAGTCGTCGAGGTTCTCGATGTCAGAGACGCTTTTACCATCGATGTAGAACTCATGAAGCTCGTTGTCCACTGTCACAGCAAATTTACTTTCACATCCTGTAAACAAATCCACCAGATTAAAGATCTAAAGATCTGCATGCATGATCAATCGGTAAAAATTGGTTACTTTTAGTGAGATAGCATTGTTATAACTTGCAACCAACACATACCTGCGTTAGCTGTGGCCGTTTTCGTCGAAGTAATTGCAGGAGTCTTTGGAGGACAGGTATCTGAAGTCAAATCACACTTTCTCTTCGCGTTGTCCCACAGGAGGTTTTCTGGACAGGGTCGGTCGTCAACCTTGTGACCAAAGAAACAGGAAACGTAAACGTTGCAGCCATTACAGGATTGATAGTCGCCGAAATGTCCGATCTTACATTCGGAGACGCAGGGATTTGCCAGATTACCAGAGACGTGGAGAATCGTCACCAATGAAATTATAAATAACTTCATGCTGAGCCGATAAGGTCGAACTATTCTGCAGACCAGGCTCGAGTGTGGTTAACTGCACATACGTAAAACCCTTTATATATACTCCCTATTGTTTGTCCCAGGTAATTTACAAGTAATCAGCAATCCATTTGTAGCTTGACATTTAAATATTCTGAAGGATTGACATTACTGGCATGGATCGATTAAGAAATAGATCTTCCTAACGCGTCTTATAAAGACCGATTTGAATATAGCATTGATTTACTTTGACAGATTAACCTTTGCAATATGATTTAGAATATTAGAGGAGGTGTAATCGTTATGAAATTTCTGTCTCAGATAATTGAGCAAATCATTAACTGCAAATGTCAAACTTGTTAATATATATGATCAACCATGTAATTACCAATTATAATACTTGGAATTATCATATACTTGCCCCACTCATGGTTCATACGTCTTTCATGCAGGTGGTGTGTACTGACTGTAACAATGATAAAACAGACTAGCGCATTGCATGACAATGTTGATTTACGTACCATAACGTGTATTTATTTACAGGCGCTGGGTGTTTTATTGGAGGCACGTCATGAAGAGAGACCAGTATAATCGGGAGTCTGGAAATGTCTCAGAAAAATTACAGCTGGATTGGGGACCTTTTATTGATTTTTTATCTTACACCCCACATGTCGACCATAATCTCCCCATTTGATTGTGATATATTATTATTTATGAACCGATGTGTGATTCACCTTTACAATATAGATAAATTTATTTATCGTTGTAAAAGGATGGCAATAAAGCAAATCGATCATTGTAAGTGTCAAACATCTTCAGACTTAAGTTAAGCCCTACTATTCAATTATATTTATCGTTTAATTACAAAAGGCATTTACCGAGCGTAAAAACATATCAGCGCTGACGGTGTCGTTCAATCACAAATTTTTAAAAACTTTAAAAACATTAATAGAAGAATTGGACATTTAAATAAAACTAGGCAAACTTATTTGTAATATAGACATATATAGAAACCAACGCGTTCATTTCCACCTGAGGACATTAAAAGTGAGAAGAGTAAAAATATAACTTGTTTTATTAAAGCGAATGTACAAGAATGACAAAGGGTCAGAAAAATTTCGATTAATTCAGAGCTCGGTGTGACAGAATCAGTGCTCAATTTTGGGTAAAATGTCCGCTATTTCAGGGTGACTCCCAAAGTTTACGCTTGCCTAACTATGTTAATTCCCGGCTTAATTAGTTGAAATATCATTAATACCACTTTATGGCCCATTTATATTAGAAATCTAGCGTCATCAGAGGGTGATTTTAACTTAACATATTGTTCAAATGTGGATGAATAAAGCACCAAACTACTTTTTATTACATATTGATTATATTTAATTAAGATGTTGCTGTGTGAAGTCTATACTACTTATATATATGACATCAGCAATTTACACATCTCATGCAAAATATGTTCACATTGTTATTTAATGAAATATGTTTAACGGATCAGTTTTTTAAACCGTGAGAATACAGTTAACGGCTTGTTGTTCTTATTATGATAGCTTCATTGCAATGTATATTTCATCAGATACAGATGCATAGTTTGTACAAACATAAACTACAACGAGATATTCTACTTCTCTACTACTTGTCTAACATTGCCCTTGATACTCATATCACTTGGATGTTTATTAATGCCTGTTCCTCTAAACCATAACTTATGAATTACTTATGCTTTAAATCGATACACCCAATACTACTTAGTAATAATTATTTCAATAGCCTGTAATATAACAATTGTATTGGGACTACCTCAATGGGAGATCTCAGTTGTATTATTTAAAGTGAAATATAAAGCAGTGCAGCCTCTTGATATATTTTTATTAGTTAAATGTATTAGTAGACAGTTAAAGTGTGCTAATGAAAAAGAAAGACATTTTGTACACAGTACAATTCATGATCGTTGTCGATGGACGTTTTTTAAAAAGGTCGTCATCAGTCAATACACTGCGGTTCAATTAACTTTTTGTAACCAGTTGATTTCTTACTATCTAATTATCTATTAAAGTCTACATGACACCAACTATATCCTACTGTAGATATCCGTTATAAGGCGCCCCTCTATAGGGCGGTTTTCGCTATAACGCGGGTCTAGCAAGTCCCCCGATTTGTGTTCATGGTGTTCTCTATAACGCGGGTCCATATAAAATACATGGTATCCGTTATAACGCGTTTCTTTAGGCGTGTCCCCCGCTGACCGCCTTATAACGGATATCTACAGTAATAGATTAACGTTTGTTCCGTCTTATATGTTTCTGTATTTCATTATAATCGTATTTTTGGTCTGAATACTGCGGTAGTAAATGGCCCCTACAGTAAACAGTTGGTCCTGTAGGATTGGCCCAGATCCACTTGGCTCCATCCATTTCTGGGAAGTAGAACCTCGGCTGGTCCGGATTGTTCCCAGTCACCCGGGCAACATTCCAGTGTGAGTCATCAAATCCTGGTTTCATCCAATCAGGTTCTTCCTAGGTTGTACAACGCCAGGCACCATTCCCATTAGTCAGGAATCCTACAAATAACAATGCATAAACACTCTTAATCTCTGCTTTGTTCAATGGATAAAAACTAAACACGAACACATTGACGATGTTACAAATATAACATTCTAACACGATCGAATTGCATTGATTCATTTGTAACAATTAGGTAGTTATTTTTTATCTTAACATTATTATCAGTTACATTATTTAGATAATCCTGAAGTCATATTACACGCTATAGATGACTAAATACATAGCTACATCCTGCTATGAATCTATGTGTACTACCTGTAGATGTTGAAAGCAGAATACCGGGCCATTTTCCAACACCGTCCTCGTGGTCACTGCCTTTTATAGCGATCATCTTTGCTCCATCAGAAAGACATCCCTGGCCTGAATTAGTCCAGTCCTTGGGGCTGGCAATACCAGTAACACTTTTACCATCGATGTAGAATTCAAGAAGTTCGTTATCTACAGAGACAACAAATGTATCGGTGCACTCTGGCTGAGGTATACGGCCCCTGCAGAACACAGTACTTCCGGTGGGTTCGGCCCATATCCACTTGGCTCCGGTTATACCAGCGACGATAGTGGTTCTAGGGTAGTCAGGATTGTTCCCAGTCACCCGGGCAACATTCCAATGTGAGTCGTCAAAATCAGCATCCACCCAGCCCGGTTCTTCCTGGTTTGTGCAGCGCCAAGCGCCACTGTCATCGGTGACGAATCCTAACACATTACAGTAATGACAATGGTTCAGTTACAACAAAATACAATTGACATAGTTTCTATGTCTTACGCATTTACTTGAACTATATACAATGCACCTATTAGGGCAAAAGTATCAGAATTTAGTCCTGTGTCATCATCCTTGGGGAATTTCAAAAACGCATCTTGAGTTTAATCATGCAGTTTGATGAAAGGTATGTAGATATGATTACCTGTAGAAGTTGAAAGAAGGACACCGCCCCAATTCCCTTGGCCATTGTTCAAGTCTAGTCCTTTAATAGCGATAACCCTTGCGCCCTCAGGAATACAGCCTTTCCCACTTACTCGCCAGTCGTCGGGGTTCTCAATACCAGAAACCATTTTACCATCTATGTAGAGATCATGAAGCGTGTTGTCTACTGAGACACTGAATGTTGCTGAGCAATCTGAAAATATCAAATCATTCCCAAGTCAAAACCAATACACACACATTTAGTGAGAGTCCATATAATAATATGAGAGAAGGTACAACTATAAGCAAATGTTTTAAATGCTTCAAACTTACCTGCGTTTACAGTTTTTGAAGGACAAGTTTCAGATGTCCACTCACACCTCTTCTTGTTGTCGTCCCACACGAGGTCGCCCGGACATGGCCGGTTGTCGATCGTGTAGCCAGAGGAACATGTAACGTAAACGTTGCAGCCATTACAGGATTGGTAGTCGCCGCGATGTCCCATCTTACAATCTGATACACAGGGATTAGCCAGAGTGCAAGACATGTGGAGGATCGCCACTGCCAGGAGAAATAATAACTTCATGCTGAAACTTTCAAGAGGAGCGTCTGTCTTCTGTCTGTCTGCAAACCAAGCTCGAGTCTTGGAATGGTGGTTAATACTTAGCAACAGTCCCTTATATACATTTAAAGTAGCCTTGTAAATGTCAATGTATGTTTTCCTTGACATTTAGGATGTTTAGACTTCTTACAAGATAATTGATCTCTTGCTCAAAGCAATTATGTTTGAACTTTCATAATTATAGTGTTCTTAATTGTATCATTACACGACTTCTCATTCATAAACTGACAGGTTGACCTTTTCAATGGATATAATTAACATAATTAAAGTTGAGTAATGAAGTCTGACAATTATACTAGTTCTCTAGATCTAGATAACAACAGATCAATTATTGTAAATGTCAAAGCTATTAACATTCAAACTTTACCAAAATATGGTTTAACCTCCGCTTATTATAGTCACATGATTAAAAAGCCGTCCCGAGAAGATCACGTTTTTCTGTCGTTACGGAAGTTGATGGAACACTTTGTAGGGACTTAGTTTGAATTGCCATGGGCCCCGAGCTAATATACACACGGACCTGATAGACAAGGCCAACACAATATTACGCGATTACGGGTTAAGTATAAGTAGCAAAGTTAGTTCAACGCATCTCATCTGATACCTCTCTGCTGTTATCTGGGATCAGCCCTCCGGACGAAAATAAGTTATATCATCTAATGCAATATGGGCAATAAACATATTCAAGGTTCGCTGATTATAGGGCTGTTTAAACAGTATAAGTTACACCTTCAGGACACGCGCCTTTGATACGACGTTTATTGGGCCTGAACCTCATTATCAGCTGTAGCAGGCAGGTAATACTGTAACATTTGTCACCAGCAAAGCGTGTGCTGTTTTATATTAGTGGCCTGTTAGTGTGTTGAATACATGGAACACTAAACAGTGTACTCTGGTAATTTCAACTACCTTTGTTTAATTTGCCCTTCATTCAAAGACATAGATTAACGATGTATGAAAAAAAAATTGTAACCAAAAAACATGTTCTTAACATATTCGTTTTAATTGTACCGATGCTTTTACACAAGCTACGGAGTAGTATCTTCGAAGTAGTATAGGAAGAGTAGTATCTGAGATATACATGTACGAGTGTCAAACATTGCACTTATGATTCTTTGTTTGCTTGCAGGTCTACCTATTTTGACAGAAGAATAAATGTTGAATGGATGTCCTTTTTCATTCGTCGTTCTACGTCTTTTTCATAATCGAGTCAGTCACATTGTCATGAAAACAGTAATTTAACTATCAGTTATACGCAACTGCCACTATATTTCTACCATTGTGATTTAGGTTCACTACGTCTGAGCAATTGATCTGTTATCAGATGGAAACTTTCTGGGCTACACGTCCGACGTCGAATGTTTCTCTCTGAGAGATTTCTGTAATGCCGGTATCATTATCAAACCTCCTAGTCCATAAGCCGAGCCTAGAATATCCGTGCATCACCATTAATATGCATTTATTTATTAACAAATTACTTCAAATGTAAAATAGATTTGTTCCTACCCGCAAAATAGATCCCATTGGCCAACGATTGAGTCAGGTCGAACAGCATACCTTAATAATAGATATATGTTCAGGAACACATGTTTAGAACATCCATCTGCTTAAATATGAAGCGTTTTGGTTTACATACTTCGAATTAGATTAAACAACTTACCCGCAATAGGAGAGCCAATCATGTATCCTATCCCTCCACCCATCATTGCAGCGCTGAATCCCTTTCCAAAGTTCTCTCCGCCCACAAACTCAAAACTTAACACAGCAACCAGGGCCCAGTTCGCGTTACAGAAGTATCCACACATTCCGGCGTACAGATAGATTCCCCACAGCTGTCCGCACAACAGCTCAGCCAGCATGAGACTTAAAGGGAGGCGGCGCACATTATGAATATGTACACTAGTGTCTCATTAAGTTTCAGCGCCATGGCACCAGCGTCATGGCAAGCCTGGAGAGGATGTTGGTCACTCCCATCACTGAGACAGCATAGGCGGCTTCAGCGTGAGATGCCCCGCGCGATATCACGTAAGATGGTAGGAGAACAAACAGAACAGAGAGACCAACACTCATCAGCAACTGGCTCAGAACCAGCAGAATGAAGGACAGATTCACAAATTTACAGCATCCCCGTCCAGCGTCCTTCGGTTTCTCCTGTGAATCCTTAAAAAGCTTTCCATCAGATATCATGGAAACAGATTTCAATTGAATGGAAGATTTAACCAATTCTTGGCCAGAAGGTTCCTCTGATGTTGGTGATGTAAACTTTGAAATCCTCTCCCCTTGAAGAGTCTGGCCAGCTGTTAATTTTGACGTGTTTGCGACATCTTTTGGTTCATTTATAATTTGATGATCAATTGAAGATTTTTGAACCAGCGGCTTACAGATGGCAGCAATTAGAAAGTAGTGGAGGCCATAACCGGCCTGTATCAGCATACTGCCTCGCCAACCATACTGCTGAATACTTGAGTTTATCACTAGCGGGGTTAAAATGCCACCGACCCCCAAAAAGCTGCTGGCGAGTGCAAATGCTGGTTTCCGGTACTTGTCAAAGTAGCCACCCATCACCACTAAGGGTGGGATGTATCCTAAACAGTGTCCAACACCTGTGTTATATATAAAGTGGTTTTAGAATTTGACGACCAGGCAATCGTTCACATCTCTTTAATTTAAACATACATATGCATTAGGAATGATAGCTACATGATAAGGCTAGTTTTTCCTTTCTCCCCAAAACATAGCTAATTGAACACAGACAATTCAATCATGTTAACAATGGCTTTTATAGGATATATCATTAAATATCGTTGTGAGATCGACCCATACAGGTGCTATGGACGAATGTAATCCACGACAAAGTACGCCATGCATGCAGCTATTAAAACCATCCATGCCCAGCCTCGGTCAATGTCAGGGTTCGCGTTCAGCTTCTGTGCTGCTGTATCATTGTTAGTCTGGTCAGCTGAGTCTAGCGACCCCTGGCCCTGGACTTCCATACTGAGGACGAAATTACACTACAAGTCCAAGGCGTATACGACGTGTACAAAGTTTATAATATAAAACAATTGTTGAGGCTGAAATGAGGACATGTTTAGATGACCCTGGATAGCAAGATTCGGGTCATGACTTAATATACAACCTTAACAAGTTCATCTTGATGGTTTTCAAACTGCCAGATTTATCATCAGATATGAACATGCTCTTTTGATTTATTGAAATTAAAATGCTATTTAACAGTGAGTAATTGGGTACATATGTCAACTTTTACAAAAGCGTGAGCAATTTGCTAGGTGAGTGCATCTTTTTAAATCAGCCTAGCATATCAGTTAATTATCTGTTCAAGGCAAATTTCAAAATCTTGACATTTATGACTTTAAACACGCCATCTCCATTCAGCAATGACCTAAATTCGGATGAAAAAACACATTCAACAAATGAAATATGAATCACTTTCTCAGGATTGATTGCACTTTGAAATCAGTCCAAAGTGCCCATGAGTGGGCCTGTGATATTTGTAATGGCTGGACAATGAACGCTGTTGTGTGGTGAGTAATAAAAATCTATCCATAATTTTTTTTGTGACGTCACTGGGTGTCACATTGAACCGGAACGGAGCAGCAGTATTTCTGGTGTCAGCCATCTTGTTTATTGCGCAGTCTCACAACTTTGAATTATCCGTGGCAGATTATGCTAAATTAGTTAATAGAAAATGAGTTAGTAATCAGAATAGAATCCGGCGCTTTACTGAGGAGCACCGATACAGGAGAAGTAGAGGAGACTTCTAAGCAGTAGCAGGCAAACTGATTACAAGGCAGCAGTTTGCTTTACAAGTCTCCATGGTTCACTTCTGCGACCCCTCTCGCTCTTACACTGGTCAGATGATCATTAGCACATGCAACATTATTTCATTTATATCTATAAATGTGTGTTACACTAATGAGGTACCACGGCACCTATGCCCCAGGTTACTAACATGCAAACCGCATTTTAATACCATGAGACAGTAGTGAAGCATTCAAAAACCAAAACACTTGTATAACATTCAGGAGGCAGCGAGAAATTTGAGGGGCACCATGGTATAAATATTAAATATTGATAGGAGTCAGTCCTTAAAGTAGGCGTCTCTTTATTTTAACTTGTTATAATTTATGATTGATGTCATGAATTGCCTTTCTTATCATGATACCGATTGTAATTGTTATGAGATTTTATTTTCTTTGAGCCAAATGTTTAACAAATTGGTCACCCTAATATTTCATCAGTGCATGTGATATTGTTAAGATTTTGCGAACATTTTACATTAGCTAATCTACACTTAGAAGTGGCAAATTAAACTCGTACTTAATCAATTGACAAAGGCATCTTACATAATCCATAATACCAAGCAAAAGCGCAATAATTGTACATCCCTGGGTTTAAAAGAATGTGACATGAAAACATTTTAAAAAGATTGATAGTTGTTTTAAGAGCGTGCATATAAAAGTTGTATATGATATTTATTCAAATCGATTTCACATATTCCGAGTTTGAATTTTGAATCAAAAATTTAATGCAATTAACAGACTTACTAATACAACCCTACACATTTGTTTCTACGAAATTGTTTTATTTTGTGAATATTAATTACAGAACTGCGATGGTCGGTTCCATAAATGTCTGCACAGTTTATCCCCTATCACAAAGAGGCAATACAAAATCATATATTTATCATATATGGAGGCAATGAAACTGTCAGTTAGCTATTGGAACTTTAGAAAGCAAAGTTCCTAGAAACATGAAATATAGATGGATCTTTGAAAAGTATTTCTTTAAAATTTATGCCAATTACACAAATATTGGATTGTACTCTATGCTTACCTACCTTAAGTCTTATCTGCAGATATGTTCCTTCTCTTTAATGATTTGTTCAGCACTGGCATCATTACAGAGCCGGCCAAACCATAGGCAGCACCTGTTACACATGTG
>JAXGGS010576245.1:0-10430 GCA_035585475.1 Armandia brevis | reverse complement strand
CGAGAAACATTTGTAGAGCGTTGAAAGCATCATTAATTGCCGCTTGTGGCGATGGTGCATTTAAACTCCCTGTAATTGACATATACAGAGCCACCACAATAGGAAGGGCAATTGTCAAGTACCAAACTGTGGTGGAAAATGGGCCGACCAAGAAGTCAGATTTCTGAAATTTCAGCCATACAGCAAAGACAGCGAAATTATACCGCACAGGATAGAGGAAGTCAACCACCTTGTCCCTCTTAAACGTGTCACTAGTCCCAGCAAGAAAGAAGTCTTGCTCCTACATTGTACAAACAAATCATGTCGCAATGTATTCATCAATTTATTGAAAAGGAATGTATGCAAGTGTTGATAATATTACTTACTCCTCTTTGTATAACTCCAATATTACCACTTGTGTAAGATGCATTTACTGGATTTCCATATGAACATTTGCTCAAATTCTTGATTTTTACCCTGGGGCATAAAGGCGATAAATATCACGAGATAATATAGGAAAATTGGTTTGATCATAACCGCTAACCAAACAGTGTACACATTAATCTGATCTTTCCATATATTGGCCGGACTCACTTGAAATCGAATGTGTTGCTGAGTATTTCTAAAACATTACTCATGAGTCCCTTGCCCAACACCGTTTGATTTACTGAGTTTAACATTACTGACGCGTAAACTGCCTGTAAAATAGTTTGATAAGTTTCATTGAGTTTGTTTTGTCTCCATTTAAAATATATTCGTCACTTCAGCTCCTAAATCTATGTTTCGAAGATTGAACCATGGCCGCCGAAACAGAATTGGAACGTGCTAAATACTAGTCTAGCAATACCTTGTGAACAGGAAAACACAAAAATAGGAAATTATGGAATTGCTTACACCGCTACATAATACAGCCCTCATTTCCCTCCCTTGGAATCCATTGAAGGTGGCCGGTAATGTGACTAACTTAGCCGCTTGTGAGACGCTGTGGAGGACTTCACTGCGATGATAACCGTTGTACCTGCATCCTCCAAGGCACCAAGATATATCAGCCTTCATCTGAAATAATCAACCTCTCAACAGTTTAAAGCCATGTCCACAATGACATATAGATGTTACATATCAGCTTAAAGGCCTTAGAAACCACCATATATCTTTGAAAACTGCGAAACCCTAGTGCCTTAATCGCCTAACAAAACCAGCAAACAGTCCAATTTGATTAGACAAACATTAGTTGATGTGATGCATTCAATTTAGAGTTTTGGATAATCATTAAAAAGTATTTGTCAAATTCACAAATACATGAATATTCATCAACTTTTTCGTAATAATTATCAACTGACCAACATATTTTGACTTTTGTGTTTAAATATTGTTGCAGATTTTTTCGCATTCGTGACGTCGTGATAATTCTGGTATGAGAGGAATGCGACATTATCGCCCTCCCTCGTGTGGAATGGTAAAGCGTATTTTCTCTCTCTACTGACGACCAGAATGTTGTATCTATCTCCCACATCATTCTCTCCATCCCACAGATGCTATATATCGTATGTAACGCAAGAGTTGCATGAAATGATGTTGGAGGATAATACACTTCAGCTATTCGCTAGTTGAATATTGAGATTCAAGCACAAGGAATGAAATTCTTTAGTATAATTACCTTCATTAAATTCGTAGTGACTTTTTTGTCGCAACTTATCAGAACATTGATATAGTCACCCTCCTTTAGGACTGTGTGCAAGTGATCAGTTATTACCACCGACTTTTCCTCACAGTTGAAAGCTGACATCTTCAAGGGCGTTGTCTTATTCATTGGAATATCTGATGTTTTAACATAAATGTAAATAGATGTATGAATAATGCACATTTTATTGGTTTTAAACTTCTAGGATGTTCCCTCCTCATGGGTCATGTTGCTTCATGATTTTTTCTTTGGACCATAACAATAAGCTAGGTTCTGGATGGTTAATGGACATTCCGCGTTGATGGAGACAACTTAAAACCGTATGAATTCAATCTTTTTTAGAGAGAATCGTTCTTCATTTAAATACACACTGACTACAAGTGACTTGTGCTCCAGGAAAATATATGTTAGCCGTTGTTGTACTCGCGACTTCTTAAGATGTTCTTTCTTTTAATTAAATACATAGCATTCCCTGGTTTTATTTAAATTGCAGCTTTTGACAGATTTAGTATTTACCCACCATCGTCGGTAATGAAAGTTGCCTGTCTCCACTCGCTTGCAACAAGCAAGGGCCAAACTAAAGACCAAACGTCAGTCATTTCGGTGTCAGGGTCGGCAAATCCTCTCTAACGAAACTTTCTAGATGAGATTGCAACGTAATTCTGTCATGGTTAGCTTAACACAATTACAACTGCTAGCTACTATCAATGTGTTTGATGATGAACAAAATTATAAAATAAGTTAAGGTTCATCACGAACGTCGAAGTCAGAATCGTTTGAAAAGAATACTTGAAAATAGACAAACATAGGTATTACTCACCAAAAAATGCTGTCAGTGCACACAATTCGCTGATTAAGACAATTGCAGCCACCACTCTCCTACGGCATGCAAGGGACAAGCTAATAAACGTCAGTCTTCCCTAAATGTAAGGTTTCATAATTAAATCCAGATGGATTAGCTGCGACGTTACACAGATAAAGCTGGATAATGATTTAATTGTTTACCAATATCACGTATTTAATTTGATTTGAAAAGATTTCTTACCCTTTTTGTCCTAGCAGATAAAACAGAAATTGTGTACTTACAATAAAAAGTCCTTATACAACAATTGACAGTATATACTCAATAAATAAGTTATAATTTCTCGTCGATTAAAGTCAATTTAAAAGATTATCTTAATATTATAGATGATAGGACCCTTCAAACTTACCTTTCAATAAACGCATTGACTGCGGGTGATGCAATCATATAAGATGCAATGAGTAATATCAGTCAAGAACTGTAGCTTGATGAATTAATTATAAACAGAGGATCATGATGGACAGTAATTTGATTAGCCCCTTAGTTATAGGATCATGTGGAGCTAATGTATTACTGGCGTAAGGGTTAGATCTAGACATTAGGATCACTCACATAACTCACCTTTCACATTAAACCATAGGATATTTCTGACATGACACAAATGATCCGTTTCGTAAGGCAAGCCAATTAATTCTGCCCACAGTCAATGATGTGTGTCGGGGTCCGAATGTTCAGATGATCAATATATCGAGATTATTTGTCCAGGTGAGCATAACACTTTCATATATTCTGTCTGTGGGTATATCAATGGTGTGGTCCTAACATAATGGCTTCCTCTGGCGGCAATTAGCAACATATTTTACCGTCAATGCATTTAATGGAAGACTTCAACTGTAAATATTGATAGCAAACTGTGTGAGCATGTCATCCTAATCAAACATGTTTTAGTTGGTCGATTTGACCATTTGGACAGGTGAGTGCCGGTCAATCGCTCACATCTAGTAACTTAGTTCTGTCAATTCAATTGGCAGGACGCAAGGTTAAATGTCATGTATTTCTAGGAGCTCTGTTCAACACACAGCGTCAGATTAGTTGCTTTATTACCCCTTAACCTGAAATTCGATCCCAGCAGACATAATTAACAGTATGCCCACCCTTAACTTGGTTAATACAAGCGGTGCATTCGTAGAGAGAACAGGTCTACAAATGTCCACCAACCTAGACCACATTAAGCGAGATACCGCTCGTCATGCTGTAGAATGCGCCGGTATACTTGTGAAGTTCAAATAGATAACATCATCTGAGGCCAGCCTTGCCTCACATAATTAGCATCGTTAGTTTTAAACATCAAATCAGCCGATGAATCGATTTCAAATGCCAAAGTAATGAGAAAAATTACCCTATCAATCAGATCAGTTGCTTTGTTACCCTGTGTGATTATATTGTGTGACAACTAAATTGTTCAAAGGGAACCCTCGTCAGGTACGATTTCATGCACAAATCTGGTTTAAAAACTTACCCTAGACTATTAATCAGAATGGCAGGTGGAGACGAGGTGGAGGTTGGGTCAAGATATATGAAGCAAATACGCTTCATAAAGCATTCGCGGATTGTGAAAGCAGCCAAGAATAACAGTATGCGAACAATACAATCAGGGGTACATATGTCGAAAGTCAAATAATAACCTAGTTTATCATCCTGAATCTATCAATAATAGAGCCTGCTTCCAGAGAGCCGCTTGGGTAAATGAGAATAAACATTATAAGTGAAGCCAGGTATTGATCGACGTCCCGAGTGGTAAGCGAGCGCTTTACCATCTGAGCCAAGTCCAACCTTAACAAGAGAAGCGCCCACCAATGCGCACAGCCTGGCTCCAATGAGTTACAATAACTTACCCTGACGTTGTGATGAGACGAGAAGGTCAAACTATTTCGAGACAACATATTTAAACGTGTGAACACTATTAATGAAATAAGTGCCGTGCTCAAATGTATGTTATGCGGTAACTTGCTTCTACATTCTAGCACGAACCTACTTAAACTACTTCCGTCTGCTGAACAAAAGTAGTACATCTTACAGGGAGGAGCCCGGAGCGAGATCATTTAAAAATGTTTTCGTAATAGATCATAATAATGTTTCTAATTAATTGCAGCTGATGCTTGCATTCTATCCGCAATTAATGGTTGAAATATTAGATGTTAATCAGTTCCAAGCCAGTAGGAATCTGTCTTAAAAATTTTAGAAATCAGGGGTTACTTTAGGCAGATACAAGATAGCCTATCCCCAACTACTATCAGGGCGTGTCATGTTCTTTATACATAATCAGCCATCTTTTTTTCTACTAGTGCAAAACTAGCACAAAAGATCGGAAAACCCAACACAACATCTCGCGAGACTTGATCAGTGAACCTCTCATTCATCACAAGATTGCACATGCCGCCCCAGCGGATATAGTTTTTAAACTCATTTGTTGTGAAGGTGATAACATAACATACATCAGGTACTGTAATATTTATATCTTTGTTTATTTTAGAGTTGCCTGGGAAGCATTTGCGATGCTTCTCTTTCTTTTCTGAGTATGAGACCACATGCGATGTATCGGAATTGAGGACATGTATGTATTGCTAACAGAAACGTGTTGAGAATCGTACATAGATCCCTCAGTGTTGTGTTGTTTTCCGTGGCTTAGCTATTACAGATACATTTCCCAATCATCGTATCATCATTGTATAGATATTTTATCTTTTACCTTGAATATAATGTATGCATTCCTCTTTTTAAAATATAAATCATCAACAATTCTCCAAAACATTCGTATCATGATAAGGATTATTATCAATCTAGTCGGTCGTTGCACAGCGTATTTAGCTACATGATTCAGAAACATTCATTTAGTAAACAACACTTTATATACATCTCTCTTTATTCCTTATGATCGAGCGCAGTTCTCCAGTTTTCCTTGTACCGTGTCTAGGTTATATGATTACACATGTGATGACACATGTCTTCATACTTGCATCAGCATTTTACCTCATCGTTAGATACATTCGCCCGTGCTTGGTTGACTGCGCTTCCTGGTAAGCGTCGGGTATTTCCCACTTTAAATTCAAACGCTTCAATACCTAGATTCCCTATTCATCCAATGTGATGGCGCTCGGTACGCGACTTGGTCCACTGCTCGGTACACTGCTCGGTACACTGCTCGGTACACTGCTCGGTACATCGCTCGGTACACTGTGACGGCGCTCGGTACACTGCTCGGTACACTGCTCGGTACACTGCTCGGTACACTGCTCGGTACATCGCTCGGTGCACTGCTCGGTACACTGCTCGGTACACTGCTCGGTGCACTGCTCGGTGCACTGCTCGGTGCACTGCTCGGTGCACTGCTCGGTACACTGTTCGGTACAGTGTGACGGCGCTCGGTACACTGCTGCACGACACTTAAGTCAGCGTGACCCAGTATAGCTGTCTCTCGAAGGTGGTTTTTCTTGATACACATTGAGGGGGGCCTTCATGTATCTGAGTGTACTTTCAGAATATATCATCATGTAAATATTAAGCTAAAATATCAATTAAAAAGATCGGTGGATGATTATATCGAAAGTTTGTATATAAAACAACCAACGCATTTTATTAATGTGACAAATTATTATCAACCTAGATTTTTGACAACCCTCTGTTAGCCAAAACCTGCCACTTGTATTTATTGAAGTATTACTCTTGTCAATATGTATTTTTTTTCTTAATTCTCAGACAGTTGAAACAACAAACAACTGTGCATTAACAAGAATAATTTGAACAAATTTGAATTCTTATTTAATGAGCAATCTCAAAAATTAATATAAGAAATAAAAGTACTTACTTTCCCAGGGCGTTTTGTCTTATCAGTACAAAAGAAACCCTGAATCCAACATATTTTCCCCGATGAATGATCTGTTTTTGGTTCAATGATAAAGAGATTTCATAATCTTCTGAGGTAGACTATCAAATATGATGCTGAATGATCAGTGTGGCCGCCGAAAGTACATTTCATAGTAACACATTTCAATAGCTCATTTGCGCTTAAATGTACACATTTTCAGACGTCTGTGGGAAATAACCCAATAAATATGTACATTTGACACATAAATATATATGTTCAGTCATACAAATAGGTTTATAACAAATTTGAATGACTTATTCAGTTGGAAGGTATCCGTCTAAACTAGTTTTTCTTGTATTCAAGTCATTTATAACTCCGCACCCAATTATTGACCCCAGTTGACCTGAAAGTTAATCCTTGGTTAAGATAAATGAATAACACTCAAACTGTTCTTGTACTATTTCTAATCATCTATATCATATCTGTAGCATGCTTATGATGTTGTTTATTATGATTTATTATTCCAAATCTTGAATTCTTTTATCTTAGCACCAGACATTTGTTGTGCTACAGACCTATGAGACGGATATTTGTATACAACGTAAATTATATATATGTTGTGCATGTGACGTCTTATTTTCGTGCGTTCCTCTCTTTCATACAGGTAGAGACATAAACAGGGAAATTTAAGAAATTTTTATGGAACTAGTCTAACATAGTTTTAGTCGTCACAATTAACTGACAAGTTTTAGTCGTCACAATTGACTGACAAGTTTTAGTCACTGCAATTGACTGACAAGTTTTTAGTCATCACAATTGACTGACAAGTTTTAGCCATCACAATTGATTGACAAGATTTAGTCATCACAATTGATTGACAAGATTTAGTCATCACAATTGACATACAAGTTTTAGTCATTACAATTGACTGACAAGTTCTAATAGTCATTCCTTCCCATGTTTGGGGGTATAGTTTTAAGACGAATTCATTGTATTGTTATGATTAATGCTTTTCTCAAAACCATACCTGTATGACAAAAATGTGATGATTGATAACTTGTATGAAGTATATGCATACCCCTATATAAAATAATTTTCCAGACTTCGTTTGGATTTGGAAATGACCATTTACATATTTTGCTTTCTAGATAATGACTACAGTTACCACTTGTTGATAAATGTGGCATATGTGAAAAATCAATGAGCAATCACCGAACTCATTTTGGTCATATATCCTGTTGAAACTGTCTGGTATCTTTGGCGGTCGAATCTTGTCCTATCTGCATACTCAAATGGAGCCACATGTCCAAAATATGCAGCACCACCTACTCAACACTTCTGGTGAAGCATTGGTGTCACATGGCTGCATACTTTATAGACTATATTCGATCAACAGCTGCAAATATATTAGTGGGGTCATGTTTGATGAGGAAAACCAAATCCTTATACTTGCTGCCGATCAAGCTAATAATCAATGCACGATGTTATCTTTAACTGGGAAATCGATGGCATATCTATATAATCCTGACCATATCTACCCTAGAGTTACGTTGGACACAAAACGTCATCTCATAATTGTTGGAGGTTATGGCTCTGATAAATTATGCTTGCTTAATGATGATGGTCAATATGTTGGAAGCATCACTCACGAATACCTCCGCGGATTAGGGGACATATCATATTGCAGATGGAGTGATGAACTTGTGATCGCAGATTTAAATCAGCACCAACTACATTTCTTGTCCATTCCAACCGAAAAAATTAAAACCTCCATCCCTGCAGATGAGTGTAGAGTTTGCAATGAGGAATATAGAAATGTCCACGTGGTAACTTCGAAGGGATCAGGAAATTCGTTCGTTGCTACTCTGGATTCAGAAAAAGCTCTTATTAAGTTGTACAGTAAAGATGGGGACCTATTGAGGACATTTGGCGGTGTCCACGGAACTGGATGTGTTAAATTAAGCATGCCACGTGGTTTATGCTTTGACCACCAAGGACGAATTCTGGTGTCTGATTATGGGAATAATCGTCTTGTTCGCATCAATCCAGATACTGAAGAGCCCTGGACTTGTGAACTAATCCTTGAAAACAAATTAAGTCATGGGCTCGGCCAATCAACTTGTCTGGATGTTACTAAAGATGGTATAGTAGCCATATCAATGCTAGCTGCTTGCAACGAAGAGAAAATCATGTGTAACTTTGTTTTACTCAGTGGTTATGAATAATAACTGGCGTAAGATAATGATTTATCTTCTAAAGAACTGATGTCTGAATGAAATAAGGTTGGACGTATTGTAGACTGTTACCAATATATAAGATATTTGAATAATAGTCGATATAAGAAACTCATACACATATGTGATTTTAGCTGTTTGATGGACTGTGCGTTAGTTAAGTGCATTGACATAAATAAATACTTCACTTGTGTTCAATGTAACTGTACACAATTTTGTTCAAATACATTTCTTACTTGATGTCAGAGTTTGTGTGTTGAATTGAAGTAAATTTAAGATATGGAGTACGGGAAGCATGCTATGGCAAATATTAATCAATAGATACTGCTTTAAGCCAATAATTTGCTAAGCTGACACGTTTTACCAAAATGAAATATGCGCTCTAAAATATAAATGGCCTCGGTTTAATTTTGCTAATTCAAGTGTTTTGCTTTGGTACATTACTACGTATAACATTAGTCAGACTGAATGCATTGAGTTGTTCTCAGTCATTTAGTTGTATTCTCATTGTTTTGCTGAAGTGCCGAAACATCACATAAGTACACAAGTCATAATACAAATTGCAGTGGTAGACAAACATATATACGTTTACCTACAGTTAACCTTCGAAGTTGTGGGTTGTGAATTAACCATTTATAAGTACATCTTCTGCACGGTCTACTGAATGACTTTCAATTATGTGATTTCATAAAATGGTTTAGTGCTCGGTTTAGAGCGCATTCCCGGAAAAGAGCTAAGTACTTCCCGATTAAATTTCAAAATGTTTCATGTCATGATTTTCCATTCATAAAAGGTGAAGATGTTCGGTACACATCATCAAGCTACAGAACATGTCAGCGTGACATGACATATTTGGTCCCACTGAAGCTGATCATGCACTATAGCACATTCTTTCCTATATTGATCAAGTTGGATTTAGGGCGATAAGATGCATTTATAATTGAACCACGGAATCGCGTTTCAAATTTAGTGATTACATGGAGCAAGTTGGTGAAATAATTCCTCATCTCTATGCGCATTACCAGCATTGCCTCCATGCGCCTAAGTGTTTCAGGGGACACGTATATAGTGTGCTCAATTTACCTTAAATCTGGTAATAAATTTTGATAAACACATATATTCATCATTATGATTATCATTCATGATTTATCATAATGACTGATATGATATTCAATACATACATTGATACATACATTAGTTTTCAATAAATGATAAGACATTTGTTTCATGTATCTCCAGAAAATGGCTACATTCACCGCTTCCCCTTCTGTTGATGAATGCGATGTCTGTGCTGAGTTGCTGAGTAACCCTCGAGCCCTAATGTGTGGCCATATATTCTGTTTGAATTGTCTGGAAACCCTGGAGAAAAATCATATTATACCCTGCCCAATGTGTAGACAGGAAACAAAGATTCCCTTTGGCTTGGAAGTCAAACATCTGCCTAAAAAAATGCCTAAAGCATCCGGTAAAGCAGTAAACTCAAGAATCTGCACTATTGATGTGATCAATTCAACCCCCCTTCAAACATCTTGCGTTGCTATCACGTTTGACGAGGTGAACCATACAGTCATTGTTGGTCTCCAGGAAGCTGAGAAACCAGTCTGCAGATTTTCTTACATGGTAGAGAAACTTGCAGATATGTCATGCATAGATTTACTGTACCCAAGGATCACTATGGAAACGACTCGTAATCTGATTGTCGTCGGGAGCGATGGTTGTGACACGATAACTAAGTTTAATGGTGAGGGTGAGAAGGTGGGGAGCATCACACACGAATACCTGAGCGGGCTAGGTGATCTGGCTTATTGCAGATGGAATGATGAGCTTGTCATAGCAGACAATAGACAACACAAGTTATATTTTTTATCC
>JAXGGS010576134.1:0-10431 GCA_035585475.1 Armandia brevis | reverse complement strand
CGGCCCCCTCGCCTGTAGTTACACAGGTAAAATATGTGCGCACCGTTTTTGTCGGTAAATCATCGATTCTGTAGCTGCTCTGTCCCCTTCAGGTGGCGTATTATTATATCATAGTGCGCATAGTGACGGTCCAATATCCTACTCCGTCTGAAAGCTAAGGGTCGGCTTTTCACTTTGTATCCAACACAGGTTCGAGGGCTCGGGATGTTTTCCCTACTAGACAACCCAGGGTGACAACACTTAAGATTGCAACATCATGTACATGTTCAAGCTTTAAACTTTCATCATTGTTACCTGGAGTAATATAGAAGCGAGGAGTTCATACCGCTCCCCAGTGTTAAATTCGGCCCGATCGTTTCTGCCTTGTATAACGCGGTATGAAGTGAAGCTAGGGAGGCTGCTTTGTTTTGACAGACACTACCGAGAAAACGTACAATATTAGGATCAAATAGAGACGGTGCAGTCAGAATGAGTTTTTTAAACGACGCGATAGAGAGGTTTCTGCTGTGCGTGCTGATCGTGGCTCCGGTTTGTGTGGTCATAGACGTGGTGTTTTTACGGGGGACCGATGTTAGCCCGGTCAGGGTCTCCACAGGGAGAGAGAGGACGCAGAGGATGTCCCTGCCTGAAGCCAGCCCGGTCAGGGTCTCCACAGGGAGAGAGAGGACCCAGAGAGTGTCTCAGTCCGGGGACAGTCACATCCTGGAGGAACAGTTCTCCCACCCTGTGATCTATGATTACCAGGAGAGCAGGAATTACAGCACGTGTGTCAGTCATCTGAGGTTTGCCAGTAAAACTTTACCCCTCTCTGTCACAGCCCTCGCGTCTTACCCTGGCTCTGGCGGTCTATGGCTCAGATATCTCATACAACAGTTAACAGGTACGTGACACTAACACTGAAGCAAACACATATAGGTACGATAATAACTAGCATGCAAGATATAACAACTGCGTGTCAAGTACAACAGCTAACAGGTAAGGTACAACAGCTGACAGGTGATAGAACAGCTAACAGGTAAGGTACAACAGCTGACAGGTAAGGTACAACAGCTGACAGGTAAAGTGCAACAGCTAACAGGTACGGTACAACAGCTGACAGGTGATACAACAGCTAACAGGTAAGGTACAACAGCTGACAGGTAAAGTGCAACAGCTAACAGGTACGGTACAACAACTGACATGTCAAGTGCAACAGCTAACAGATACGGTACAACAGCTAACAGGTACGATACAACAGCTAACAGGTACAATACAACAGCTAACAGGTACGGTACAACAGCTAACAGGTACGGTACAACAGCTAACAGGTACGGTACAACAGCTAACAGGTAAGGTACAACAGCTAACAGGTACGATACAACAGCTAACAGGTACGGTACAACAGCTAACAGGTGATACAACAGCTAACAGGTAAGGTACAACAGCTATCAGGTACAATACAACAGCTAACAGGTACAGTAGGTATACACCCTAACATATAAGGAACAACAACGAAAATGTTAGTATACCTACTATTGTCGAATTACTATCTTTATATTCGCTAATATCTGAACTGGATATATATAAAAGAATATGTATATTCCACTATACGCTATAACAAAAGCAATATTAAATGTAATTTTATTCATTATTATACTATATTGTCCTGTTTTAGGTTATTATACGGGGAGCACACGAGGTAGTGAGGGATCCCTGCTGAAGTTCCACGGTGAGACAGTGACAGACGGGAGGGTGGTGGCTGTAAACACACACTCAGCTAAGGGACTTCGCGGAGCAATCAGAGCTATCCTCCTCCTGCGGTCCCCGTCTGAAGCGATCCTCGCCAGGTTTAATCAGAGTGTGGAGGCGGGAGGGCTGGAGAAAGCGCTGCTCTCTGAACGTAAGTGATGAACAATACTCAGAGGAGAGGTGTGTCTCTCATCGTTAAAAACCAAACCCTTGATGGTGAATCATTCTTATAACCATATTGCAGATTAATTAACTGATTTTTCGGAATCGACTCGACTACACTGTCAAAATTGGTTCCATTATTTATCAATCACAAGCTATCATCTTGCGTTAATCATAAATGTTCTACATGCTTTTATTGGAATATCTTAAATATTCATTTTAATACGATAACAATATATAGACAATTTAAAAAATCTATCCGACTTTACCAATCACTCAGCATAAATGAATTTGTTTTCAGGATTCTATTCATGGCTTTTGGACATATTGATAATTGTTTATATATTTCGAATAGAATGAATTACGAATTATCTGAATATATTTTACTTTTGATAGGATGGAAAAAATTTGTTGATAAAGAAATCTCCGCATGGCACAAAATAAACAATTTCTGGCTGGAAAAATCTCAAGCTAAGAAACTGATCATATTACACAGAGATTTACAGGAAAAGCTGCCGTCTGTTCTGAAACATATCTGCGTGTTTCTGGAGATGAAGCACGAGTGTTTAACTGAGAGGCTGCGATGTGTAGCTGACACTTACAAAGCTAATCCCGGATATCATCAGGCAGCAAATCTCCAGTCAGTGTACTCCGAGACGGCCAGAGATAAAATACAGTCATACGTGCATGAAATATCCAGCTATTTAAACAACAACACAGAAATATACTCCAAAATTAACTCCGTCTCATGACCTGTGACCCATTCATGGGTAAAAGTTCGAAGGTACCTTTCTTCACGCACAGGCTAGGTGTATATGATGCAATCAATTGTACTATGTAAATGTTTCTTTATTCAAATGCATTTTATACACGCGTGGTCAAATAAGAACGTTTTAAGAGAGCGTATATGTATGTGCCTATCTATTAAATTAACCGGAACACTTATTAAATATCGATGATATGATTATATCAGTTATAGAAAAGAGTCTGACCATTAAGAAATATTGCTTCGCACAAGTTATTATGTACTTGTAGTTCAGTTTCTGAACACGGTATCAGTAGTACAGGTCACAGTTGCCGTTTTACTGCCTCGATATCAGGTGTTAGTAGTACAGGCTGTAGTTGTAATATGTTGATATCAAGTAAAAGTAGTACATGGGGTTTTCGGCAACATTAATATAAAGTGTAAGTTATTTATTGTAATTTTGATACGTTAATTTAAAGGCTTATTTAGACTTCTACAATATTAATATTAAGTGCTTGTAGACTGGGATTTGAATTATTCAGTATCGTTGATGAGATGTGTTCACCACTTGTACAAATAAAACCGACACCTTATACCAACCGGCCTTACCCTCCCAGGAAATGCCGGAGACACAAAAGTATATTTACGTTGCGTACATGCCAAAAATTAACAAATTGCTTCTCAGGCCCGCCCACATGGGCCTGCAACCCCCGCATCCTCCCTTTTTTTTCAATTTAAAAAAAAAGGTTGTACCTGCCGCACCCTCCTTCTCAGGAAAGAAAAAAGAAAAAAAACACTTCCGCACCATCGTTTTGGTTCGTAGAAAAAAAAAAAAGTCAGGCACCTGGTCGAGGGGATTTTAATGATAATATTCCATTTACTGGTCAATTAGCCAAATATACTGGAAAATTAGCCAAATATACTGGAAAATCAGCCCAATTTAAAAAAAAAAAAAAGGCATCTGCCGCTCCTAAGGATCGGCCCATATAAAAGCCTGCCGCACCCCCGATATTCTGGCGAAAAAAGAAAATAGCCTGCCGCCCCCTATTTTCGTTAAAAAAATAACTTGACCTGCCGCCCGCACCCCCTTCTATGCGGAAAAAAAGCCTGAGAAGCTATTCATAAATTTTATGAACCCTAATCAAGATTTATTTGTGCGACATTTTAAATATACAGTAACAAATATCTTAAATCATTCAATCAATTCAACAAGATCAATCAAACTTTACATATTTATGGACTTTGGAGCTACCACATGAATTATTTGTGCGATAGGTGATTTTATGCGCCTCTGAGGAGCGCAAGCATTATTGATTGACGTAGCAGTCTGTCTTTACCACTACTTCTACCACCAGGTGGCTGCGAGTCGTTACTGCACTTGCCCTTCACGTGTCACATGATAATGAAAACGCGGCATAAAATCAACTATCCAGCGTTTTCATTCGTTAAACTTACTAGCCTGTATTCAAAGCTTCACTTATTGTAAGTAGGACAAAGGAACACTTAGCCGTCATTATTATATCTTAATTTATTCACCATAAGGCAATATTAAATTAATAAAATGTTTCTCAGATGCCGCCGCACGTCTGGGAAACCTGATTTTACGATTAAAAAGATAAATAGAAAAAGGGCCGCCCGCACGGCCAAAACCTTCGCCTACAAAAAAAAACGCCCATCCGCACCACCTCCGAGGCCAAAAGTAAAAATGGCCGCATCCCGCACCATCTGTGATCGAGCAAAAAAGCGACCGCACCACCGCCGGCCCCCAGATAAAACTCCAAAACTACCTTCTTCCACCAAAAAAAAGCCCCCATATTAGAGGAGATCTGATACATTGTGGGTTGAGTCATAGTTTTTTTCATAAATACAGGGAAAAACGAAAATAAAACTGCCCGCACCACACCTGAGGTAAAAAAAACCGGCCGTGTCACTGTGTAACAAACACAAAATGATTACATCTGGAATTCTATTTTGGTCTTCATTGACAGCAGCCCCCTCTCTAGAGCCCACATTTATGTCGGTGTGGATTTGCTCAGCCCAAGTACGTTCTTGAAATACTTGTTGTAAACTCTGACGATGTCATCGCAGTTGTCCCCCAAGCCGTAGGTTAATACTGGTTCCACCAGGACTTTGAAATATTTAATCTTGTCCATAACGGTTTGGTGGAACTTCCTCTGTAAAATGGTCATGGCGTATACAGCCTTGGCCAAGGAAACACATGGAAATAAAGCATGTGTCATGAATCGATATGATCTGACAGTAGATGAAGACCCGCGAACATTAATAGTTATAAAATTTACAAGTACAAAAATTAAAGCAGCCTTGTTGATCTCTCGACAATGCTGTCTATTGCTCAATAAAAGGGGGACATGTATAAAAACAGTAGTTTATGTTCATCAATACATATAAACGTTAGATATAATTAGATGAAAAGAAAATAGGACAATGTTTGCGTGCTTGGTTTTACTACATTGGGTATTTCTTGCACGTACACATGTGAAAAAATCTTGACTCGCGCTGACAGGGGGAGGTAAACAGGGTTAACGTACATGAAATAAAAGTGTAAGTAGCTGACGGGATATAAAATTAAGTTCTAAGCGATTTGAAGTATGTTTAAATAAACTCAGAGGAGTATCTCGACGGATCGGAAAAGCGGTGATCAAAATCCCTCGGAGTATTAATCTCACTCCTACGCAGCGTATAGAATACTCTATGATAGCGGTTGGCGTATTCTTACACAGCGAGTAAAACTTTTCTATAGGGGGATAGGCGTTTATACCCACTAAGAATACGCCAACCGCTATCATAGAGTATTCTATACGCTGCGTAGGAAACGCCTATCCCCCTATAGAAAAGTTTTACTCGCTGTGTAGGAGTGTGAGTATTAATAGATGTTACGCAGGTGCGTGTGGTGAGATGATTGGTGGGGCTGGCACCGCGTATTGACGCAGGACCCATATATATACCCGTGTGAGGTGCGCGGTGAGCAGATTTTACCAGGACTCCGGGGCGTGCCTGCTCGTATCCCACCGCACCGACCCAAATCGACATTTTGTGTGATTCGGTATCTTTGGATTTGATTGATTGCAAATTTGTGTGACCAACACTAGGAACAACTATCGGGCGAGGTGAGAGCATTTATGATAATATGGGGTGTTAAATTACGGGATATCCATTCGACATTAAGTCAAAATTAGCTTATACCATAAATTGGTGTTAAACTTTGATGAAATGCGGCATCAATTTGAGATGGTCGTAAAAATGAGTGGGAGGACTTTAACGGTCCGTATTGAAATGACATAGAGCATGCATTTTTGTGAAATACACCAATAACCTTTGAGATATTTGGTTAGATATTTTAAACCCTACGGACTCGGGTGCTCTGGTACCCGTTTAAGCCCTAAGTCCCTGCTGGATGCCTATGAATGTTTTCCAAGAATATAAATCCCCGGTGAGCAATCTTTTTTAAAAATAACATATTGAATAACCTGAATAGACCCTTGCTTTGTACAGGTTGTTTCGCTCACTTCACGTAAGGCCCCATAAATTAATAAAAAATATTATCGGGTTTCTTACACCTCGAGAAACGGCGATGCGGCGGGCGGCATTTTTTTCCTGATTTCTAAAGTAGCACGGCCTTTTTTTTTACACCTCGGAGGTGGTGCGGGCGGGCGGCATTTTTTGGTATTTCCGCCCCCTCAGTGGTGCGGCGGCCCTTTTTTTTTGGGGGGGGGGGAGAGTTGTCAAAGTGACATGGCCCGGTTTTTTTTGCTTTTATGGTGATGCGGGCGGGTTTTTTTTTAATGAAAATGAAGCCCAAAATTATACCGGGACCGAGATAATTAAACGGCCAATAGCTTGAACTGAGTTAGTCAGCGTGTATTTGGTGGGGGGATTATTTCACTTTTTTGGGACTTTTCCCATACTGCATGGGTCCCGATTAGCCCGCCTGGCTTCGTGTTCTGGCGTCAGCGGTAGGATTAAACAGTCCTACACGATCTAACTGCGAACCAGTCTATTTCACAGAAGAAAAAAACCTGCCGCCCCTACATGATTCTCGTGCCCGCCGCCCCCCTAAGTTCGTGGTGAAAAAAAAACAACCTGCCGCCCCCTCCTTAGCCAAAGAAAAAAACTTGACCTGCCTCCCGCACGCCTTCTCTCAAGCAAAAAAAGCCAACAACTTAATTATTTTATGGGGGCTAACTAGACAAATTATAATATAGCCCGTACAGCGCCGGCAATACTCATGACCTTTCATTAGCGACTATTGAGAGCTTCAGGGGCCTAAATGTTAGAATAGTCATTGGCAATATAAAAAGTTTGAAATATTTGTTTCAGAAACATGACTACATACGTCTAGAGTTACAGTGAAGCTCTAGTTAAAACTATCCATAAGTACATACATGTATATATTCGACATGTATACTACGAGAGTAGGCCTATACATATGCATAACTTGGTTGTCTTGAATAACACACTTCGAGGCCTCGAGTGTTTACACGGCAATTGTTTAATTCATATGGATTATCTTAACCGGGCACGTCCCCGACCCAATCGTGTGGTTTACGATGTCTCTCTTATTTGCATTCTCGTTCGATTTTTGAGATTATTGAGACTTTCACCAACGAACTAGATTAAAGCAATCATCATATATCAGGTAGCAGTGTAAGATGCGCGGCTGATGACCCGTACTTATCTAAGTACTAGTTAGTCGCTCATCTTAGTCATTGGCAGCCGTCAACCAAGTTTGCGCGCTGAAATAGGTGAGTGCGTATTACGCCCGGGATACGTGCCAGATGAACGGAACGACCACCGCGCCCCTGGAGTAGTTCGATGACAAGGTGCGACTTCCGTGGAAATACATGATTGGCCGTGACCCAGTTGTCCGACCAAGAACTCCATTTGGAATCTCGGTGAGCGGCGCAACTTGTGTGGGCACGGCGCGGTATAAGATGGCGTGCTTCCGCCGTACAGCACTCACAGTTTTGATCGGATTCCAAGTTGTATTATGTACCGTTGTACTTAATAAAGAGGAAAGTTCTAAGTTCTAACACTTTGCAGCTTGTTGTATGTTGTCTTGAGCCCGAGATTCTACAGCAGTCTTCAACATGTTATGTCACACCTGTACGCTTTCTTCTAATTAAGGTGATTCTAATAAAACCATAGGAAAAGGGTCACACTATATACATTGACCGCCAGTGCCTGTTACATTGGTATTTCTGAGACTGGATATACATGGGTTGGCCTGTTTTCTCTTCGTGGATTGTAAACAAGTGTATATAAGTATTCGTCATATTGATAGCTATATATTTCAGCAATATATTTCGATCTACATCGTTTAGGCCTCATAAAATTAATTAGATGTCTTTCGGTTTTTTTTGCTTACTTGGAAGTGGTGCGGATTGCGACTTTTTATATGGATGGTTTTGGTGTCGTGCTGGCAGCCCTTTTTCTTTTTTCGAGACGTGCGGGAAATATTTTATTGATTTTCCTAAAGTTAATTTTCGGAAATGTTGCAACTACAAGCTGCTTTGAAAAGATAAATCTAGGAAACTCCCCAGGGTAAAGTTTGAATTATGGGCGACAAACGAGGCTGATATCAATAAAACACTATAAACGTCAACTTAGGCCCATAAAATTAATATGTTGTTTCTCAAGCTTTAATTTGCTTGAGTGTTTAATATTATTTTTTGCGGAAAAAAGGGGCGGCAGGTTTATTTTATTTTTGAATTTAGGGGGGCCGCGTGCACGCGAATCAGTAGGGGCGGCAGGTGCCTATTTTTTTTTTAAATAATTGGCCCATTTTAAGGGTTTTTAGGCACATTTGTGGGGTAATTCTTGTGTGAATGTGGAATTGGGTGATGTTTTTGGAAACTCCTGATTTCATTTTTTTTCTTCAATGATATGTAGGGGCGGCCGATTTTATTTTCTATTTAATTTTAGGAAATAGTGGTTGGCAGGGTTTTTTTTGTTATTATTTTACAAATTTGGGGCGGCAGGTATCATTTTTTTCTTGACATTTAAAATAAAAAGAGGAGGCGGGGGGGGCTCAGACCCATGCGGGCGGGGCCTGAGAAACAACTTATTAATTTTATATGGCCTTATTGTACATTTGAAGATTCAGGGGTTTGAGCGGCCTAGTCATAGCTTTATTTTTAGACCATAGTAACAAAGATAGAAGTGTCCATTAAATACCTCAGACAGTACACCGTTATAGAATTATAAGCTCATATTGTAAATATGTCTAATTGAAAAGATACTTTTTTTACTGGCAAACTAGAATATTTTAATAACCTGTAGGGCCATGTAAAATTAATAAAATGTTTCTCAAGGGCCGCCCGCCCGCCCGCACCATTCCCGTGACCAAAATAAAAAGAAAGGGCTGCATCCCGCACCGCCTCTGAGTGGGCCAAAATAAAAAATGCCGCACCACCTCCGGCCTCAGTTGAAAAACTTTGTGCACACATTGTCCCAAGTCCCAGGTTGTCTATTTTTTTAAATGCTGCACCACCTCAGAGATTTAAAAAAAGGTACCATGTCACTGAACAAACCCTAGAAAAAAAAAGGGGAGGGCCTCCACACCGCCGACATGCCGGAAATAAAAAAAAAAACGCCCGCCATCTTCGAGGTGAAAAAAGAAAGAAAGGGCCGTGCCAAAAAAAACAACAAAAAAAACGCCCGCCGCATCGCCGTTCTTCAAGGTCGAAAAAATCTGAGAAACATTTTATTAACTTTATGGGACCTAGGCTATTATAATTAATCGTGTTGCTTGAATACATGTTGTTGCCTACATGTCGCTCAGTACATACCGTTTGTAGAATGATTTGCCATTTTGTATTACATTCTTTCGAACAGAAATTTGGTCACTGATGAATCATGGCGGAAGGAGGTGAAGGTGCCTTCACTTTTGTCGAATGGTGTGAGGGACATCAGCTGAACGAGGCTACCAGGAAGAAACTGCACGATGAGGACTGCGTCAGTGAGGCAGATCTAACCGCGCTATCCAGAGATGACGTCAAGGAGCTGGGTCTGACCATAGGCCAGCGAAACAAGCTGACTCAGGCAATCCGGGTTCTTCGACCTGAAGAGGACCTCGAAGCAAGGTCTCTGACCGCGTACGGACACCAGGAACTTGCCGAGCGATGGGCTCCGTACCGGGGAGACGCTAGAAGTGTCAGCTCTGCGTCTACACACACAGCTTATGAGGTGGAGGATTTATCCCTAATTCAGGGTAAGATGGATTTTATATATATTACTGCCTTTAATAGTCATCAACGTAAGGCCGTATCAAATTAATAAGTTGTTTCTCAGGCCCCGTCCGCATAGGCCTGAGACCCCCCGACCCCCTCTTTTAATTAGGTGTTTCATGAAAAAAAACTCCCACCCCCAATTTCACAGAAAAAAACAACAACAAAAACAGCCGCCCCTATTTTACATTGAAGGAAAAAAGAGAAATTGAGAAATTACAAAAAATCCCCAAAACTGACTCTCACACAAAATATCTGCCGCCCCCATTTTCACAGAAAAAAAGCCTGCCGCCCCCTCCTTGGCCAAAATGAAAAAAAAAAACTTGACCTGCCGCCCGCACTCCTTCTCTCAGCAAACGAAAAGCCTGAGAAACAACTTAATAAATTTATGGGGCCTTACTGGAAAGAGTGACCTTGGAACCTGGACCATTTACTCCAATGGTCGATATTACTTTTGATTAACCCCACCATGGGATGTTAGCTGTTACTAAGAGGATCTAATCCTGTGGCCCCCATGTCTTGCCATAGGACAAGAAATGAGTGTAAATC
>JAXGGS010575912.1:0-10433 GCA_035585475.1 Armandia brevis | reverse complement strand
AAATTGACCTGCCGCCCGCACGCTTTGTCTCAGGCAAATAAAAGCCTGAGAAACAACTTATTAATTTTATGGGGCCTAAGTTAAATAAACATAAAATGGACTGCTAGAATTCTATGATACCCGCCGCCGTTACGATTAACATGAAGGGTTGATTAATGTACTTGTAGATTTCTGGCGATCCTTAAGTTTATTTCTTCAGATCCTTTATACTTGACATCCAATCTTTATCCTCCCCCCCCCCCCATATACGTCCACAATTCCCTACCCTTTACCGGAACCCCCCAAAATGACAGAGATATAATTATCTCTGACAGAAATATAACTATCCCTATTCTTTAGTAAAACAATCATTTGTATCTGTATGAAAAACATGGCCAAATGTTCGCATTTATGTACCCTGCATAAGAAAAAGAGTATAGTTGCGAATAACACATTACGCCTATATAAGTTGGTCATTTGTAGACATTGTGGACTTGAAATCAGTCATATTTTACATAAAGTCATACCATTGTGAATTTGAGTAAATATTTAACTGTACTGCACTGTACGTATTCAAGGCGCTAACATATGCGGCTGAGTATAGTTTTAATTTCTCGTACAACATATTCTTTGCTGAATCTATATTTTAACCATTGTTGAATGAAACTCTAGACTATTTTCGAGTTTTAATTCATTATAAATTTTTTGCAAATCTCGAATTACTTAATAAAATTAGTTTAAAATAAATTTCCCCTAGTCTCATCGTTAATACGGAAATCCTAGAAATTGGTTATAAGTATGGCAAGTGAGTTACATTTGTATTACTTGATTGCAAATTTTTACGGATTGTATATGTCTTTAATTTACAGGAGAGCATCGATTCCAATTGAGGCCGGGAAAGGCGACTCTGGAGTAGACACGCAGTCGAGTGAGGAGAAGTTTAAGTCCCCACTTCAGAAAATCAGGCCACTATCAGCTCTGTCGCCGAAAACGGCAGTTACCTCTCCGGTGCACAAGAAGACAAGGTTTCAGGAGAGATTCCAGGCGGCAACGTCTTCGGAAGAATCCAGTGTTGAGCTAGGTAGTATCCAAAAATAGTAATATAAGTACTTTAATGTTTCCTTTTTTAAGTTACGATGCGTGATAAATTATATTATTGTAACTAAAAACTAATCATTTACCGCCTTAGCCATAAGGTTATATTACTAACATAACGATAATCTCACTTATCTTATTCTATTGTCAGAAATTGGTTAACCTTGTCTACCGATTTTTTTTACGTTATGAATTTATCGCGTTTAAGGCACAGTACGTTAACTCTCATTGAATTTTTTATTTATTCTTAGTGACTAGTTGTCAATTCAGTTTCAACTATCGCTGAATAATAGATAGTAAGTTGTTACCATTTATATCAGCAATGTTATTCAATTTACAGAAATGATGACTAAATTACTACTAACCGGTTCTCCTTTTACGTTACTCAGGAGAGTGGATAAGTGTATAACTGTGATTAGTGGAAGTTGTTCTGTAAGATATTTATTCAATGAAACCAACAGAATTTTCTCCGATCTTTAATAATTAATGCAAATTAGTTATTTGGGATGACTGAATATTCTCCAACCTTTAAATAATTAACGCGAATTATTTATTTGCGATGACTGATAATAAGTTATAATGTAGTCTACTAACTGAATACTATATGTTAACTTTTTCACTGTCACTTTGTAGATTCATACTCAGGAGATAGTGCAGCCAGTATTGACGACAGTTCAGTTTCTCGAGTCTGTACACCAAGTAGGACCCCGGCTTCTTCAGCTGATCAAGGGAGGAGTGGAGTTGTTTGTATGGATCTTGAAACTAATCAAGAACTGGAACGACAAACCTCTGACCGTCAGCCGTTGCAGCGGGATTTCACGGATGACTCTGAGGAGCAGGTATAAGAACAGTTAAAACGTCAGACGCTCGCACAGATTGATAAATAATGTAAAGCTGTCGGATGTTTCGGAATAGCCTTATTTTATTTTTCGAAACACATTTTTTGACTAGCCTAACATTTTATACTTAAAATTGATCTTCAAAAACTTCTCTTGTTGACTATAACTTACGATATTACTACATGTAGTATCTGACATAAGTGAATAAAATCGACGATAAATGTATATTCTTGTTTCATGCAGTCTCTTTTCTTTTGGTATACGCTCAGACTATATTTATAGTTCCTTTCCTTTGAAGAAAGGATTTGTATAATATAGATGCGTTTACTCATTCACCTTGTAACCTCCACTACATATCAGGAGGGATCATATTATTTATATTCACTACCTTCTCCAATAAATTTTTTAGTTTTAAAAATGTCCTTACTTCAGGGTGCTATACTACTAGCATACCCAGAAAGTTATCAACGAAAGTGCCTGGAAGACTGGCAAGTTTCGTCTTCACCCGCTTCAGTTTCGTCCCTCCGCAGCCTTCTCGCGCCGCCTCCAAGCCCAGCTTCAGATTTTTCAGCCAGTTCACGATCATCTTTCCAAAAGATTCGACTGGCCGGGGAAAGTACGCTGGAGGACGTGGTAAAGGAGACCGAGAAGTATCTTCCCCTGGTACTTATCGCTCCTTGGCTAGACGTTTGATTGGCGCTGAGGAGATTTGTATGGGGTGTTAGTTTTATACTTTAGTACTTCTTTTCAGACACTAGGTCTTACACCTGCGTGATTACAGTAAACTATAGTACTTCAGTATACATTAATTACAGGATTAAAGTATCTCTTAATCCAAAAAGTCATTTACTATAATCTGTTTTTTTTAATTTTCCACTAGACATATTACGTAGTCTAGAATTGGATGTTGAGGTTATACTTTTTGTCTTACCTCAGCCCGAGTGGAAACTCAAGTAGATGACGTAGACCAAGATCAAGACAGGAATCAGAACAACGATGAAGATCCACCAGAAAATCCAAGGATGGAAGAACCTAAGTCACCTTTGGGAGTGGAAACAGATGAGCTTTCAGTTTCCCTGGATCAGGACTTGATTGATGATTTGGTCATGGACCTGGATAATACAGGATTACAATTAGATACGAGTGATGATCATGTTGAATGTGTTTCACCAATTATCACTATTCCAATACAGCAATCGGCAGTTATTGACACCGACACTTTACCTACGCATAGAGTTAGGTTTGCTGATCAAGTTGAATTGGTCACTGTTAACAACCCTGTGTCTATCGATGCCCCCCAGCCGGCCATGCAGATGACCCCAGTTCACCTTCCCTCCCAGTTGGCGGCGGTAGATAATAATTCAGCTGACGATTATTTAATCCCAGCCTCTCAGCCACCAAGATCCCCTCAATCGTCCCAATCTCAATCGGATGAATCTACACTATCTGGTGGGTTATGGAGTGACCCAGAGGAGGTAGATCGTCGTCCGGTTGACGATTCATCCCGGGTTCGGTTGACATGGTTACAAGGAGGTTGTATGGGCCCGCCACCCCAAGGTCGTGGAATTATGTCTCTTCCACAGTTGACTGTCACAATGGCTAAAACAGTTACTCACACTGTCTCAGTGAGCACTACTTCGGTCTCTTCGATTTCATCAGACTACACTCTGATCTTCCCCGAGAATATTGATGTCAGACGTGTGGTTAAAAAACCAGTAGCTATGGTCGTTCCAGTATCTCATGGTTCAGGTGCTTCTATGTCAGATCCAAATAATACTCAGTCGTCCACTGTCGTTCTAGTATCGGATGATGAAGCCTTAGCTTATCCAACCTCCTCGGATTACACGCTCAGCGACTCGAATGGGACTTTGCCCAGCTTGTCCTTATCTCAAAGCACGACTTCCAGTGACCCTTTAAGAGAACAGGAGTCGGTAGCTGGACAGTTGTATCAAATTACGAGGAATATTCGATATGAATGGGACAATATTGATTCGCACTTGGATAATATGTCTGATGACCGTCTTAAGGCTATTATTATTAGGAGGCTTCGACATTTGAAAGCCAATTGTCAGGATTTCTGGTCCCGTACCTTTGAAGTTCTACCAGAAAACTCGGATGCGGAGGAGGCGGTTTTAGCTTCGGATGATAATGCTATTACGTCTTCGAGTGTAGCAATGATCGGTGTGACGTCTCTTGTTCAGGAAGTTCAAGGGAAAGTTGAAAGTTTGTTACAGGCAGTTGAAGAGCAAGCGACTGAATCTTCCAATCTGCGCCAAGATATACGCGATAGAAATTCAGAGTATGGTGAATTAGTGTCGCAAATAAATGGGAAATTGTCTGAGTTGGAAGAAATGAATAAACAGGTTGTGGCTCGGAATATTGCATCAGTTGTTGAATTGAAGGACCGTGGATCTAGCCCAATTCCCTTTCCATCTGATGAGGTTGAGACTTTACAAGTAAAGTTGGCGTCTATCCAAGCTCTGCAGACAAACTTGATCAAAGATTATGAAAAGGTTACGAGACAGTTGTCGCATACCAAACAATTATCTTTTCAAGAGCAAACTTTATATTCGGCCCGGCTTAAAATGTTGGAGGAAGAACTCAGGACAAAAGAATTATTGGTTGAAGCTCAACGTCAAGAGTTATCTGATTTAAGATCCAGGGGTATAGCACCATTTAACCCGAGGACTAATAGACCGAGACAGCGTTGTCCACCTCCACCAGGTTTTTGTAGACCAACAAAAGCCTGCGAATCAGGTGAACCTAAACCAAAGAGAGTCACTTTGTCACCGGTGGTGCCTTCACAGGACCAAAGTATGCAAGTTGCACAAGCTCAGATCCGCCCAGCTAGTCCTAGCCCGTTGGTTGTTCATCCATTGCTGGATCAGGAGATTCCACGTTGTTTATTTCTATGCGATAGTCATTTCGCATTGGGTCTGGACCCGGTTGGTTTCACAAATTGAGAGGATGCGTTAGTTAAGGAAATCTTGTCCTTCGAGGAAGTTAACACCTTTTTAGCTCAAACTCAGGACGATTTTTTCGAGTTGCTTGTTATACACCCCTCCTTTTTGGATCTAACTATGCTATCCCCTGCGACTCTGAAGGAGAAACTACTCTTCACCTGCACGTTGGCTCTAACTAAAGTTAAGCCAAATTTTGAACTTGTTCTGTCGCTACCGGTGGGAAGACCAGCTGATGGACCAGCAGTCCCATTCGCTTCACCCTATTGGACATCTCTTTCCAAAACGCTCGACTCCGCCACGCAACGGTAGATCATGCAGATCTTATTTTCTTCGCTACAGGTGGTCCCCATCGCGCTTATTTTAATAAGGCACGGTCACCTCTGAACCAAACGCACCTGGCGAAGGAAGGGCGCGATAAGGCTTTTAGGAACTTATTGGTTGTTTGCAAACAAGTTCAAGTTCGAAACAGCCTTCTCGCCAACAAGTGAGAGAATTCCTAATTAGGAATTCGCCTTCTATCGCACTTGAAGAGTACTGCTAAAGTTTGCTAAGATTTTAGGCATCACTGAATAATATTAGTTTATTGAGTCGAAATACCAAACTGAAATCTTCGCGATTTTTGAGTAGCTTTTTTCCCTCATCTAAGTTTGACAACTAACGACTTATGCGCTAGCAATTGTTTGTTAGTGTTCTCTTAATCTAGCTAAGTAATATACTGGTATAAATTATAAGCAACATTTAAAATAACTGTCTTAAATTTACACCTTTAATGAACTCTCACAAAATGTTTCTAATTAAATTGCATGGTCAGAATATCACCACTCTTTATTAATACATTTTGATTAGTCTTTGATTGTACATCAACTCGATTTTTACTATGTCTGGAAACCAAACGTTCAAATTTAAATTAAATTCACTGACGAATCTTGTATAAACCTAAACTTTATTTTATAAGTTAAGGTGTATATCTTGTATCTCTCTCCTTTGTCAGAGTTGGAAATAAAGTTATAAATTGACGCTCATCTTTTCTATAACCGAACATGAACTAATTTATATCACTGGTAGGTTCTCAAACCTGAACTTTATCTTATAAGTTAAGGCATGTCGATTATAACTTTTACTGGCAAATAGGAAATAAAGTTATTATTTGAAGCTCATCCTGTCTTCTCGACAAGTAGGAAATAACGTTATCAACTGTAATTAGTTACTAATACCCAGATAAAATTCCGGGTTAACGTCAAAAAACATATGTTCGAATGTACCTATCTTACCAATTTACATACTCATACATAAATCAGCTTTTTCTCGCCCCAAATTCTTATATCTATAAAGTATTCCCTTTTTTCCGTTTGCTGTAACCGTGAAACTACAGCGTATCTTTTTTAGAGGTATGCTGATTTTATTAATCATTTTAAGTCAGAAGTAGTACATCCCCTAAGTGTAACGGCGGCGGGTATTAACTATTCTCTCTTTTTATACAGTACCTCTATCGATATTCAAATTTATTCAAATTACTCTATAAGATTAGAGTTCACCTCAGTATGGGAGCTCGTACAAGAGATCCTCAAAAGGTTAGAAAGGATGGGGTGAGAAGGTCAAACAGGAAAAAACGGGTCATGAACGCGAGAAAGGCTTTTAAACTGTACAATATTTGGAATGCTCAAGTTGCTAAGTTACTTAAAACTAAAATGGACCCTAAATCCCTCACTCAGAAGACGATCACCATTTCCTACCTAAATATTAGGAGTCTATGTCACAAAAGTGAGGGAGCAAAGGCATTTAAACCGGAATTTCACGACGAGTTTAAACTAGCCGATATTTTCTGTTTATCAGAGACTTGATGTCATGACGCAGTAACGATTCAGATTCCGGGATTATACTGTTTCCAGAAAAGCAGGAATTTACATGAAGGAGTGTTTGCATCCAATGGAGGAATGTGCTTGGCCTTTAAATTTCATCTTTTCAATGGAATCGAAATATTACCATGTATACACCCAGATATTTTTAAAATATGTCTGAAGAAGGAGTTCTTTAAGACTAGGGTCAACAGAATTGTTTATTTTCTTTAAAACATGCATGAACGTTCACCTTTGAAACATCACGTACCGTGTTCGGCGATTAATTTCATTCTATCTGAACTAATTGAGACACCACCGTTGACTCAAGTGTTTTTATTGGGTGATTTTAATGCCAAGGTGGCGGATAAAATTGACTTTACTGAATCGGTAATTGATGTGCTTGAAGACGATTTCGGGAGTATCCCAGCCGTAGGCGATCTTTCTCGCCGGAAAGCTAAAGATACTACCTGTAACAAGAATGGAGATGCTTTAATTAACCTCTGTCTATCAGCAGGTGTGTATATTATGAATGGTAGAACAGAAGGAGATTTGGAAGGAGAGTTTACCTATTTCAGGGGTGTGTACGCATCTACACTGGATTACTTAGTGGTAAACCCTGAGGCAGCAGATGATGTGGTAAACTTCGTAGTGCACCCTCAGAATGTTCACCTCTCAGACCACAGTAGATTATCGGTTACCTTGAGCACTTCTTTTAACAAGAAACCTACAGACAATCAGATTAACTCGGAAGCACTTCTGGGGAAATACAAGTGGACCAGTGAAGGTAAAACGTCTTACTACAACTTACTGTTAGAAGAATCAGTGGTTAGTAAAGTGGAACAATTATCACAACAATTGGCATCACTTACTAGGAACCAACCAATTGCATTCCGCGCTATTCATGACAGCTTTTTTGATCTATCGCGTCACACGGCTAAACAGGCTGTTAAATTTTCCTACGTCAGACATATACCCCCTGACATTGAAGATGTGGAACTGTCTTTTAAACCATGGTTCGACTGTGATTGCTTAAAGCTCAAAACCCGTGTAGATTCTTTGGCGAAACAACGTCAACAAAATCCGCTGGTGGTTCCTGAACTAGAAAAAGCAAGAAAGAAATTCGAATGTCTTAAACTAACAAAGAAAAATGAGTACAGAGACAATTTGTTACATAACCTCATATCAGATACGGGCAAACGAAATATTGACTTTTGGAAGGTTGTAAGGAGACTGAAAGATGAAGCTTATGCGGCTTGTCAATCAAATCCTATAACACTGGGTGTTTGGAATGATCACTATAAAGTCCTATTTAACCGTTTGAACGATGTATCAGATATTGCAGTACAAATTGCCAAACTAAGATACAAATCTGGGTTTCAAATCGATCCATTAGCAGTACCCTTTACTGTAAAAGAAGTAAAGGATCAGATAGCGAAGTTACATGTTAACAAAGCAATGTATACGGATTATGTGTGTACAGAAATGTTAAAGTACGCACCAGATCACATTTTCGAATTCCTTACTATTCTTTTTGATCAAATTGTTGCCACGGGGCTTTATCCAACTGAATGGGGTGAAGCGTACCTTGTTGCTCTGCAAAAGAAAGGAAGCCAGCTATATCTCAATAACTTCCGAGGTATAGCAGTGAGTAGCGTACCTGGGAAAGTGTTTTCGGCATTAGTAGGTAAACGTTTCTTCGAGTTCATGCAAGTTACCGGTTTAGATCATCCTTATCAGGGTGCTTTTAAGCCAAACTCTCGCACATCGGATCACATTTTTGTGCTTCAGACGATTGTGGACTGATGTAAGTCTAAGAAAGAAACGGCATTTTTACTTTTTGTCGATTTTCGACAGGCTTACGATGGTATTCCCAGGAATAGGTTTATTATCAAAATGCTTAAAGCTGGGTTATCCGGGAAAGGTTTGGACATTATTCAGAAGATTGTTACATCGACAAGATATTGCGTTAGGGCAAGGAACAATCTCAGTAAGTTACTTACGGCTACTTCTGGCCTGAGGCAAGGGGGTCCGGATAGTACGGGATACTTTAATGCCTATATCTCAAATGTTGTACATGCCCTCGGTGCTGACTGTGACCCTTTCATTCTGATGGGCATTATTATTCTAGCGTTAATGTGGGCAGATGACTTAGTTAATGTCACAAGGTCATTTGAAGGTCTTACTAATGTTGCCAAACATTTGGACAATTATTACTCGAAGTTGGTAATTAACACTAAGAAGACGAAGTGGATGACCGTAGGCAAAGCCTGGAAGGGATCAGCTGAGAATACGCTAAGTATGAATGGTGACGTGATTGAACACGTCTATGCTTACCCTTATCTTGGAGCCACCTTCTCATCAGACGGTATAACTAAGACTCAAGAACCATTGGCTGCTAAAGCCACACATGCGTCTTTCGCTCTAAAAGGAGCAATTAAAGGATGTTCGGCTAAGGTTGGCTTGCAGCTACACGCGCAACTTATACGTCCGATCGCCATGTACGTGGTGGATCAATGGTTACCTGTAACAAAGAGTAATATGATTATCAAACATGGGCTCTTCGCGGCATTACACGAATCCAGTCCGCACTGTCTACTAGCTGATAAATCTCATATTAAGTTTATGCGATGGTTGCTTCATCTACCACCTACTGTAAACTTTGTAGCGATTCGTGGGGAGTTAGGCAGTTATCCTATGTTTATTTTCGCCATTCTGCAGGTAGTGAAATACTATCACCGAATCCAGGAGGGTAATGTGAGTGATTTGGTCAAAGCGGCGTACTACGCGCAACTATCATTAGTTAGCCAAAATAAACCCTGGTGGTTGAGGGGAGCAGAATGACTAGTCAGAAGTGTGAGTGTCACACTATCTCAAGACACAAGTATTCTCACCCTATCCAATCAACTTAAATCGGTGTACGATGAGTGTTGACTAGACTTTTTATGGACAGCATCAGTAAAGAAAGCAACCTCAGTCAAACCGGGTAAATTAGCCTTTTATAGGGCGTATAAAACTACTTTTACCTACGAAAAGTATTAGAACCATACAGCGCGCGACTGGGTTACACACTTCACTAAACTGAGATTAGTTGGCCATAAACTTCCTGTTGAAACAGGAAGGAGTAAACGAATAGCTCGCGAACGTCGTTTTTGTTATGCCTGTCCCCCAGGAACGGAGAAAGTCGTAGATGAATTTCATCTCTTCTGTTGGGAGAATGAAAAGCTCATAAAATTGTGACAAAAGGCGAGCATGCCCCCTATGACCATTGGTTATTACAATAGGAATATGGCCAATCCGTCTAACGCATGGCTTTCCTATACTGCAGCAGCACTGAAGATTATGTACCAGCACGACCCTTTTAAGAAGAAGAGGAAGCTTAAGAAGTCAAGCAGCAGGTCCACAAGTCATCAGGAGCCACCGTCACATGGAGCCCTATTAAGAAGGAGTAATAAAGCAACGGCTTATATTGAGACATTAACCAACGCGAACTAATTCAATACGAACATTGCACTTAACTTTAAACATTAATTGAATTAGGGTATCAATGTCGAATTTACCATGAACATCTAGATGTACGCATTACCATGTAATATAATTATTGTCAAGGATACGAATATGCGATTATCTCAGGTATGTTAATGGAAAACAGTGTTTAACACTCAAGTTTGCACATTTATTAAGTAAAAAAGGTTTTCATGTATTCATAATTATTTAGAAAT
>JAXGGS010575579.1:0-10435 GCA_035585475.1 Armandia brevis | reverse complement strand
ACGGATCAAACTGGTCAATATATTGTACCCCAAGGTCATTATTTTATGATGGGTGATAATCGGGATCAATCACAAGATAGTCGATATATAAATGAAGTAGGGTACATTCCCCATGATAGGATTGTCGGATCTGCGAAATTTATATTATTTTCATTTAATACGGATGTAAAAATCTGGGAGTTTTGGAAGTGGCATAAACTTTTCCGTACAGATCGTACATGGAAAGAAATCAAGTAAATTACTTTATGGATCTGTATACAAATCTTTTTAAAAAAATAAATTATAGTTTCTCAGATAGTGATCTATTAACTCAGGCACTTACACATAAATCATCATCGCTTGATATCGACAAAAGTAATGAAAAATTAGAGTTTATTGGTGACAGGGTGCTGGGTTTACTGGCATGTGAATTAATATATAAAAATTTCAAAGATATAGATCTTAAATTTTGGGCTATCGGTTTTAACTCGCTGGTAAATAAAAAGAGATGCATAATTGCATGCAAATTTCTTACGATTGATCAATATATCATTTGTGAAGAAGCAATGTTAAATAAAAAAGGTGAAGTAACCGGTGCAATATTGGGCGATGTTATGGAAGCCGTTCTTGGTGCAGCTTATATGGAAAATGGTTATATAGCGGCAAAAAATATATTTGATCAATTTTGGCCAGAAATAATAAAAGAAGAAGAAATCTTTTCCCAAGATCCAAAAAGTGAACTACAAGAATGGATGCAATCAAAGGGGCGCTCGACACCAAAATACCAAATAATAGATAGGTCAGGGGACGATCATAATCCCGAATTTACCATAGAAATAAATATTGATGATTTTGAACGGGTAGTTGCAAAAGGATCAAGTAAACAAAAAGCAGAACAAAAGGCAGCGCAAATGTTGCTTTTAGAAATCAGGAAAAATAGTGAATAATAAGTCAGATCAAAAAACAATAAATGTTGCGTTAATTGGACGTACAAATGCAGGCAAGTCCACACTTTTAAACACGATCATGGGTCAAAAAGTTGCAATAACAAATAAAAAAGTACAAACAACTTTACAATCAATTCGGGGTGTAAAAATTATCAACAGCACACAGATTGTATTTTTTGACACTCCGGGGTCATTTAATATTGATAGCGGTAAAACAGAAAGATTAAATAGAGAGATTTATAACGCAAAAATTGATACTGATATTCAATTAATTATGGTTGATACAGTTGGGTTTTTCCAAAATCATAAAAAACCAAATGTCATGAATTCACTAAGACATTTAATTGACGATTGTAATGATCCGGTACTTGTACTTAATAAATCAGATGGAATAACCAATGAAAACCAGCTATTGACCATCACGATATTGGCCGAGGAATTCCCCGGACTAGAGATATTTATTGTCTCTGCATTAAAAGAAAAGAATATAGATTTATTAATCGATTATATTGTAAAAAAATCTGAAACTGATCCTGAATTATCAAGGGAATGGACGTATAAAGACAATGAAATCTCAGATATAAATGACAGACTTTTTTGTTCTGAATTAACACGTGAGCAAATATATAATTATTGCCACCAAGAAGTTCCATATGCGGTAAAGATCGAAACGACTGATTATAAAAATGAAAAGAAAAAGAAAGTTATTCACCAAATAATATATTGTCAAAATGATTCTCATAAAAAAATTCTTATTGGTAAAAGTGGTGCAATGATAAAAAACATTTCCTCGAAATCACGTGAGGAAATGATGAAAATATATGATATGAATATCAATCTTTTTGTGATGGTAAAAACAGAACCAAAAAAATTCTTGTAACTAACTTTGACAATATTTGTAAACTGTGTAGGTTTTTTGTTTCTTGCTTGAATAATATTACGAAAACATATTAACTTAATTTGATGCCGCAATTTTCTGATGAAGCAATTTTAATCTCAACTAAATTATCGGGTGAAAACCATCTGATAGTGAAGCTATTATGTAAAGAAAATGGAATAAAAAGCTCTGTTTATTACGGTGGCAACTCTCAAAAAAATACGGCTACATCCCAAATTGGCAATGAGCTTTCGATTAATTGGAAAGCTAAAACAGAACAATCAATGGGATATGTTAATTGTGAGCTGGTAAATAGCTATGCGGTATCATTATATGAAAACAATGATACTTTGAATTGTCTGTATGCTGTATTAAAAATTATTGATGATGTTTTTATACATGATGAACCGAATATCGATTTATTTTTGGCGGTAAAAGAAACATTACAGTCACTTACTATTGGCGAATATTGGGCAATAATATTGGCAAAATTTGAAATAAATTTACTTTCTAAAATTGGATATGGGCTTTCATTAAACGAATGCGTCGTAACTGGCCAAAAAGATGATTTGATTTATATATCACCAAAATCGGGTTGCGCAGTTTCCCGTGAAGCTGGAGAAGAATATAAGGATAAATTATTACCATTTCCAACATGTTTCAACAATGAGGCCAAACATTATGAAAAAACTGATTTCATAAATGCCCTGAGAGTTTCAGGTTACTTTATTGAGAAATATATATATTCTATTGTGAATAAAGAATTACCATCTTTTCGCAAACAGATTTATAATTCGCTTTTAACATGATAAAAACCTTATAGAAGATTTGCTTTAATATGGACATTATTACAAAAAATGAAAATTTTTCTGATGTTTTATCTCATCGATATCTTGCCTATGCGTTGTCGACAATTACCTCGCGTGCCCTTCCCGATGTAAGGGATGGGTTAAAACCGGTTCACAGACGAATTATTTACGCAATGAATAATATGCGTCTTCACCCTGATCAAGGATTTAAAAAATCTGCGAAAATTATTGGTGAAGTGATGGGTAATTATCACCCCCATGGCGGTCAGGCAATCTATGATGCTCTTGTAAGGCTTGCCCAAGATTTTTCAGTAAGGCTTCCATTGGCCGAAGGGCAGGGAAATTTCGGTTCAATCGATGGTGATAATCCGGCTGCAATGCGTTATACCGAAAGCAAGATGACCGTGGCAACAATGTTGTTACTTGATGGTCTTGATGAAAATGCGGTTGATTTTCGACCTACATATGATGGAGAAGATGAAGAGCCCGTTATTTTACCGGCAACGTTTCCAAATTTGTTGGTGAACGGAGCATCAGGCATAGCCGTCGGCATGGCAACAAGTATTCCATCGCATAATCCAATTGAAACCATAGATGCGGCGATACATATATTAAAGCATCCAAATGCGACCGTAAAAAAACTATGTAACATTATAAAGGGCCCTGATTTGCCAACGGGCGGCATATGTATCGATGATCAAGAGAGCATGATTAAAACATATGAAACAGGTAGAGGAAGCTTTACCATAAGATCAAAATGGGAAGTTGAAAAAGAAAAACGAAATAAATATTATATAGTAATTACTGAAATTCCGTTTCAAATTAACAAATCAAAATTGATTGAAAAAATAGCGATCATGATCAATCAAAAAAAACTTGGTTCTGTGGTCGGGATAAGTGATGAATCGGCCGAAGATATTCGTATTGTTATCGAACCTAAATCAAGTAATATTCCACCAGAAATAGTCATGGAGGATTTGTTCAAGAAAACTGAGCTTGAGCATAGGGCCTCGCTTAATATGAATGTTATTGATAGTAATGGCACGCCAAGATTGATGGGTCTAAAGGATGTTCTTATTGAATTTGTTGCGCACCGTCACACAATCCTCCTTAGGCGTACTAAATTCCAATTAGCAAAAATTGACGATAAAATTCATCAACTCGAAGGTTTATTAATCGCATATTTGAATATTGATGAAGTAATTAAAATCATAAGATTTGATGACACACCAAAAGAAACATTGATGAAAAAATTTGAACTTACTGAAATGCAAGTTCAAACCATACTTAATCTTCGATTACGTGCATTGCATAAATTAGAAGAAATTGAAATTAAAAAACAATTTACTGAATTAAAAGCAGCTAAAAGAAGTAAAACAGCATTGTTAAAATCAAATGATTTACAAACTTCTGCATTAAATTCCGAATTACAAAATACAAAAAAACAATTACTTAGCCTAAAAGAATTATGCGAAAGAAAAACTGTTTTCGAACAAATTAAGGATGTTGAATTTGACGAAGAAATATTCGTTGAAAAAGAACTAATCACTGTATTTATTTCAAAACAAAAATGGGTAAGAACAACAAAATTACATGATGAAACTTATTCATCCGGTAAATATAAAGAAAATGACGGAGAAGATTTTATACTTTTCACTCAAAATACAGATCGCCTAATTATTTTCACATCACTTGGAAAATCCTATACATTGAATTGTAGTGACCTTCCTTCTGGTCGTGGTTTTGGTGATCCGCTTAGTATGTTCGTGCAATTGTCCGCAGACGAAGAAATTATCGCCGCCTTTATATATGAAGGAGAACGTCATATTTTGATCGCAAGTGATAAGGGCGATGGTTTTGTTTGCGAAGAAGAAGAATTTTTATCAGTTACCAAAAAAGGTAAATCTTTGTTAAATCTTCCAAAATCGGCACAGGCAAAATTCCTAAGATTCCTTGAGGGCAAAAAGCTTGCTATGGTTGGTACTAACCGGAAAATGCTTGTTTTTGATATTGAAGACCTCCCACTTATGAAAAAAGGTAAGGGTGTAAATCTTCAAAAAATTACAAAGGGTCATTTAAATGATATTATTTCATTTGATCCAAAAGAAGGCCTGTTTTGGTTTGATAAATCAGGGCGTGCACATGAAGTGGCTGGATTTAAATCATTTTATGGGAAACGTGCCCAAGCAGGAAAAATACTACCAAAAGGATTTTCAACAAATCTAAGGTTCTCACCAAATGTTGGTAAACGGATCTTTTAATCGGAAAGCCTAAAGTTTGAACTGACCCATCCATTCACTCGCTTTAAAAGTAGCAGCTGTTTCTTTGCATTGATCAGATAGTAAATAAACACATAAGGGTGCAACATCTTGTGCTTTTGGCAATGAAGAAGGGTCTTCACCTGGCATGGCTTTTGCCCTCATTTTCGTGGCCATTGCCCCTGGGTCAAGGATGTTTATATAAATACCATTATGACTAACCGATACTTTATCATCGGTGCGCAGATTAGTTGGCATATATTCTTTTGCAGCAATTTTGGCCATTGCTTCAAGTGCCGCTTTTGATATCGCATAAGCACCCCAATATGATGGACATGTGCGCGCAACAGAAGATGAGGTAAATAATAAATGTGGTTTGTCAGACGCCAATAGTAACGGCGTACATGTTTGTAGTAATCTAAGGTTAGATCCAAGGTTAATGTCCATAACTTCTGACCATGTTTTATGGTCAATGTCCGTAAGCGGAGAAAGTTCACCCAAGATGGCGGCATTTGCAAAAATGGCATCAAGCCTGCCAAATTTTTCTTTTAACGTTGGATAAAGAATACTCCATAATTTAGGATCAGCAAGATCAGCGGGAAGTAAAGTGCATTTACCACCTGATTCATTAATTTCATCATCCAAAGTTTCAAGACTCGCAAGATCCCTTCCAAGGGCAATGACATGTGCACCCTTTTGTGCCGCCAATATTGCAACTGCACGACCAAGGCCATTACTAGCCCCAGTTATTAAAATTATTTTCCCATGCATATCTGTGGCATAGGGGTCAAAATTATAAATATTCGTGTGCTGATTTCTTTTCATAATTACTCTATAATTTTGTTAAATCTGTTACTCAATGATGTAATAAACCTATGCTCAATAAAACTATTTGGTAAATCGGTAATCGATTCCAAAGTCGTTACATTATCTGTGATAATAACATTACTATATTTATCAATATCGTCAACTTCACTAATGTCAATCATAGTATAATCCATGGTGACTTTGCCAATGATTGGGCATGCTTGATCGCCAATTTTCATATGTTTGATTTTTGAAAAATTGAAATCTATAATATCTGCATGTCCTATGGCAATGATCGCTATTTTCATGTTTTCTTTTGCCGTAAATTCTGCACCATAAGAAACATGCTGGCCTTTTTGTAAATCATATATACCGCAAATTGGTGCGGTGATCGAAATTGCCTGCTTGGCATTTTCTAATGATGAAAAGCCATATATGCCTTTTCCAATACGTGCAAGATCGCCATGAAATTCATCACCAAGGGATAATCCATCTGTTGCGATGATCGATGATCTTGATACTGATTGATGTTTGATTATGTCGTTAAATTTTCTAAATTGATTTTGATTAATTGGATTATCAGTTTCATTTGCGCATGCAAGATGCGTCATAAACCCACAATTAAAATCAATATTGCAATTTTTATCTATATCGCGTAATCCAAGCCTGTTCATGCCTGTGTCAATTTGAATAAATAATTTATCAATATTTTTTATTGCGTTTTCTTTGGCAAAACCCTTAAACTGGATAAATTGTTCAATTGAATTAATAACAGGAAGAATATTTGTAGATGCATATATGTCATTAAATTTTTCATTATACCCCGTAATTTGGTATATAACATAATTTCCTATGTGATCATTTTGGCTTTGTGTAACAAGTCCCAAAAGAAGTTCATAGGCACCATATGCTTCATCAATATTATTGACAAAGAACTCTTTTATTCCTTGTTTATACAATATAGGTAAAATATTTTTTACACCAATATGGTACGCATCTGCTTTTATTACAGCAGCAAAATCATTTTTTAGATGGGTTTTAATTAAATTGCAATTTCGCTCTATTGCAATTTGATTTATTATTAATGACGGTCTGTCAAATGTCCTATTTACATTATTTATCATCAGTGACCTGAATAATTAAAATAAAGTTACGATGTCTCTGGATAATAATCATTCTTAGCCAAATTAGAAAACTTAGTTCTGTTTGCATCAAAGTGCAATGTTACTTGACCAATTGGACCGTGCCTTTGCTTGCTTATTATAACATTCGCAAGGCCGTGTACGGTGTTTATATTTTCTTGCCATTCTTCATGTTGTGGTGTTCCTTCTTTTGGTTCAGAACGTAAAAGATAATATTCCTCACGAAAAACAAACATGACAACATCGGCATCTTGTTCAATCGATCCCGATTCCCTAAGGTCAGAAAGCTGTGGTTTTTTGTCTTCCCGGTCTTCTACTTTTCTTGAAAGCTGGGAAAGTGCAATGATAGGTACTTGTAACTCTTTTGCCAATGCTTTTAAATTTGTGGTGATTTCCGTGATTTCATTTACACGGTTGTCTGATTGTCTTTTTGACCCTGTTAATAATTGTAAATAATCTACAATAATTACATCAAGTCCAATTTGTCTCTTAAGTCGCCTTGCCCTCGCACAAAGCTGACTGACACTTATACCACCAGTATCGTCAATATGTAGTGCAAGATTTTGTAATTGACCAGCGGATTTTTCTAATTTACTGAAATCACTATCTGAAATATCACCACGTCTTATTTTTTCTGATCCAATGCCTGAAAACTCTGACAAGATTCTCATGGCTATCTGATCAGATGACATTTCCAAAGAAAAGAATGCAACTACTGCTGGTTCAAAACGATCTGAATTATTTTGTTCGTCCTTGCCTAAAAAGCGTCCCTTTTGTGCCGCGTGCACAGCAATATTGGTCGCAAGGGCTGTCTTACCCATCGAAGGACGCCCAGCAAGAATAATTAAATCTGATTTTTGTAGTCCACCAAGCATTCTATCAAGGTCATTAAGTCCAGTTGTTACCCCCGAAATACCGCCGCCACGTTCTTTTGCCGAATGGGCAACAGAAAGTGCACGGTTAAGTGGGTCTGTAAAATATTCAAAACCTGATCCAAAGCGACCTGATTCAGCAAGTGAATAAAGTGCCTGTTCAGCATGCTCAATTAAGTTTGATGTGCTTATATCGGCATCTACATTATGTGCCTGAATATTAAGCTGTTCACCGATTTGCGCCAACCCTCTGAATACAGAAAGGTCATAAACTAATTTTGCATATTCAGGGGCACTTGATAATATTGGTGTGGCTTCAAGTAGATTCGCAAGATAATTATCATACTCTTTTTCTTTGAATTCAGGAAGATCCTGTAAATAAGTGTAAACCGTAACCGGTGATGCCAGACGGCCTCCATTAATTAATTTATCAATACATGAAAATATTTTTTGGTGTATCGGGTCATAATAATGAACGGCTTTTAATTCACCAATTTTATAAAAAACTTCATTATCAAATAATATTGCACCCAATACTGCTCGCTCAGCTTCAAGATTATATGCACGGCCTTGTGAATTTTCAGACAGCTTTTCATTGTAAGGATTCTTCCTTGTGACATTTTCTTTACGTAATGAAGAAAGATTCGAAGAAATAGGCATATTTGCTGATTTTCAGTTTAAATTATTTGTGAACTATATTTTCAATAGACCATGCTTAGAAGAGAATAGACAAATGTTTTTTTCCACAATATAGAGAATTGAAATATTTTTTTCCACAATGTGAAAATTAAAAGAATTTAATATTCATAATTGAAATTTATTTGATGACATCAAATAAAAATATCAACATTACGTTCATTTATTTGCAAGCAAATATGATTTAAGATAAACATAAAATAATCTTTTTAGGACGTTTATGAGAATATGTATTATTGGATCAGGTTATGTTGGATTAGTTTCCGGTGCTTGTTTCGCTGATTATGGTCATCATGTAACATGTGTCGATCTGGATGAAAAAAAAATTGAATTACTAAAAGATTGGAAAATTCCAATTTATGAGCCAGGGCTTGCCGAGTTAGTTAAAACAAATATGCTTGCAGGTAGGTTGGAATTCACTACTGACCTTGAATCTGCTATGCATCTTTCAAAGGCGGCCTTTATTGCCGTTGGAACACCATCGCGTCGTGGCGACGGTCATGCTGATCTTACTTACGTTTATGATGTAGCAAAAGAAATCGCCAACAATTTATCAAATTATTTAGTTGTCGTTACGAAATCAACTGTTCCTGTTGGAACAGGTGACGAAGTAGAAAACATTATCAAACGTGAAAACCCAGACGCAAAATTTTCTGTGGTATCAAATCCTGAATTTCTTAGGGAAGGTGCCGCAATAAATGATTTTAAAAAACCAGATAGGATAGTCATCGGGGCAAATGATGATCAAGCAAAGGCAGTAATGAATGAAATTTACCGCCCAATAGGAAATGAGCATAATATATTATTTATGTCACGGCGTTCTTCTGAATTAACAAAATATGCAGCAAATGCTTTTTTGGCAATGAAAATAACCTATATCAATGAAATCGCAGATCTATGCGAAAAGACAGGAGCAAAAATTTCTGATGTTTCTCATGGTATTGGACTTGATAATCGTATTGGTTCCGAATTTTTAAATACGGGGCCTGGCTATGGTGGGTCATGTTTTCCAAAGGATACTTTGGCACTTAGTAAAACTGCGGATGATTTTAAAACAGAGCTGAGCTTTGTAAAAGCGACGGTAGAGGTAAATGAAAATAGAAAAGAAAAAATGGCCCTGAAGGTTATTGATATTCTTGGAAAAGATCTTTCATCAAAAAACATTGGAGTGCTTGGCTTAGCATTTAAACCGAATACGGATGATATGCGCGACTCGCCCTCAATTACAATAATAAAAAAATTACAAGAGCTAGGTGCAACTATCAAGGCCTATGATCCAAAGGCAATGGATGAGGCAAAAAAAATATTCGAGGACATATCTTATTGCACTTGCCCTTATGAAACAGCAAAGGATTGTGATCTTGTACTTCTCATTACACAATGGGAAGAGTTCAGGGCGCTTGATCTTAATAAGATCTCTCAAAAAATGAGAGGAAATGATTTTCTTGATTTACGTAATGTTTATACTGACGAACAGGCGAAACTTGGTAACTTGAAATATTACTCAATAGGAAATGGTTAATGAAAATTCTAATTACGGGTGTCGCAGGTTTCATAGGTTACCATTTAGCAAAAAAATTAAACAGCAATGGTCATGAAGTTTTTGGACTTGATGACTTCTCTGGCACATATGACAAGAAGCTTAAATATGATCGTCTTGATGGCATTAAAGATATCATAAAATTCTATGAGATGGATTGTTGTGACAATGAAGCTTTGGTAAAATTATTACTTGATATCAAGCCTGATGTGATCGTTCACCTTGCGGCGCAGGCCGGAGTAAGGCATTCGGTTACCCATCCTTTTGGTTATATTTCATGTAATGTTACGGGGCATCTTTCAGTTGTCGAAGCCATCGTTAAAACAGATAGAAATATAAAATTATTATATGCATCATCTTCATCTGTATATGGAAATAATGATAATTTCCCTTATAAGGAAAGTGATCCCGTAAATCATCCATGTTCCCTTTATGCTATGTCAAAAAGAGCATGCGAACAGGTTTCCGAAACTTATAATCATCTTTATGGTCTTTATCAAACAGGCTT
>JAXGGS010575468.1:0-10435 GCA_035585475.1 Armandia brevis | reverse complement strand
GTAAAACTCGTCTCCCCCTGGCAAACTCCAAACTCCCTCCCAGGGTCTCACATTCGGCTGATACTCCTGGGGATATGAAAAACAGAAAAACCTTTTATTGATTGCGTTAGGCCAGTATATACTATTAAATGTGTACATTTATTTGCGGCTATTGTGACTATTGATCTTATGTTTAATAATGTGTTCAAAATGTATCTTTTTAGTGCGGGAATCTGACTCACCACCAGGCCTTAAAATTTACTGAAATGTATATATCGATTATCACCAAATATCTGAGTTTAAATGTTGAGGATGAAATATGTTTTGTTAAAGATATATGTTACTCCTTTTGTTTGGCGGACATGACAGTTATGACTTACGTCAACAAGGAAAGCTCTAAATGTCTCCCAAGCAGGAACGGCCGAGTTAATGATGATACCGGAAGCGGTCTGCTGAAGCTGCGTCCTGAAATAAGCAGCTCATTTATTATGATATCAGGAGGATTTGCACTGTATGAGACGTAACGATGCCCAACTCCATAATGTACATCAGGTGACCATGAACATTCTGAGGGCACATATTTTACTGAGATGGATATTACCATTGCGCAGCTGTGATTCCTGACGGGCGGGTTCGATCAAAGAATATGTTATAGTAGCTCGAGTCTTGGGCGTTATACACTATCTCGTCGGCCATCTTATCTGGTATCTGATCCTAGTTCGATAAATTAAATAAGAGTCCATTTCATCTGTATTATTAAAATCATATTCAAAGCCCTCCCTTTATAACTAGTATATAATAAACGCTTAGTTACCAAGGAGTGTAGAGTGAGACCACTGGCAATGCTCTGATTCATCAGCTTAATTTTCTGGTCAACCTGTGTATGTGCATGCAATTTCCCAGTTAATCGAGTTGGATAAGGCTCACTGAGCTATGGTCCATGCAAATATATATCATAACTTTCTCACGTATGTTTCCAGCTGGCTGAGCCTGGCAAAGGCTTTCTGGTAATCTCCCATCGTGTTGTACTTCATCTGGGAGAGGAGGGTGCTCCAGTAGCCGGTCGGTGACGAGATGGAGGACATGCCGTTATAAGTGCTGAATCTGATGTAAAACAAAATAAAGATATTACAGATCCTGGCGGGGGGATTGTATAGTGGTATTTCGCCTTATTTGTGTATTACTAGACGTGTTATAACAATGGCCCACTGCTCTGACATTTGATCAAATAGAATCATAAACGAGAAAATACTGTAATAGGAGCAGCTACATAGGCGTTCTGTTCGAGGGAAGTTAATGCCAAATATCGAAATTCTGGGCAAGATCCATGACGAGTCCTACTTTCTGAATGTGAATCCTGTAATGAAGTAGTTGAGATGTTCCTTGAGAATGTCCAGATGGAACACAGTTTGATCATCCAGTCCTTCCCTGTCTGCGCTGTCAACTCTGCTCAAGAACTGGATGGCACCTTCCTGTAAAAACATGGTAAGAAAATTAGTCTCAATAATGCCAAAAGTTCACTATAATGAAGTTCAGTCCGTCATAATGGCAAAGCGAATGTATACTGTATAAGGTATGTTTGATGTACAGTACTAAAGATATAATAGTTTACCAGTGATACTATGAATGCCTCTTCCGTCCACTGAGATATTTTGTCCTCGTATTTATAGAGACCGATACTGGTGCTGTACTCTGGGTTGTCCATTTGTCTCCACTCGAAAAAGTCGTCAAATATCGTCTGCACAACGTACTTGTTGTCTTGAATAAAGAAATAGATTGATCCCCTTTTTGCCACTGCCACGTATATAAATGAAATAACTATAGCGGAAGTCATCTGGGACATTAAATCAATAACAAACCTCTGGCGTTTATCACCTCAGCAATCCACTCATCTACAAACTCTTCCATCACCTCGAGAGGAACGCCCCCTAGTTGTAAAACCTGGTCGTGGTATTCACGAAGGTCGAAGTCATCACCTATGATAATAATAATGAGATTATATCTTCCTTAAGCACATCGGACTGCATAATGTTTAATCAGTGTGGCCTTAACTATTAAAATTATATTTCGATAGTAGGTTATTTTGCAATATGGATGTTAATACGTAACATCGTTTCGCAAGATAAATTTAAATATATTCGACCTTTTTACAAAATAGAACGTTGTTCTGTACTTAATTGTTTTGGGGGGAATAAAGAATAAGTCTATCACAAAGACTTTTTTTAAATAGATTGAGACATACCCAGCTCGCTTCGAGCGCGGTCCCTCAACTCTTCATACTTGATCTGACCAATTTTGTAAGCGCAGGCCTACATGGAGATCAACGAATAATATTATTATTTCTCGGGGAAGTTATAATCCATATCCTCGAGATTCTATGTGTCACATTCGTGTTACCTGATATAATGCATGATTGAAGTCGGAAGTTTTAAACATTTTCCTGGAGTAAAAACAATGCTTTAATTACCTGTCCTGGCCATGCAATATATCGATTGACTTCGTTCTCATTGGAGAGTGCAGTGAATGTGGTGTAGTTAGCAATGTAGTCTAAGGCTCTCTGTTTTGTCCATCTGCATGAATTGATTTACTGTTACTCAATAAGGTCCTTTTTAGTTTTTAGTTTCAACTGCGCTTCTATTTACCTTTTAACATGTAATTCAAACTGACCCTTTCGAGTGTATTCCTGAATCGACAACCAAACGTATCGCTCGGAATATCTCCCACGAATATCGACCAAATCTATCGAATGTACAAGATAAGGTGAACATATCTTAAGGCGCTTCTTATGCGAATGAGGGATGCTACGCACCAATATGCCATATCATTCTGTAAGTTTATTATGATCATGAGATGCCTACATACAGTGAATGAAGATCTCCCTCGTAGACTCCCAGCATCTCTCCAAGTGACTCGGCATATAATCCCCAACCCTAGTTATACAATATGACATCGACAGATTATTGGTATATGTAGAAATACTACTCAGGCTGTTAAAAATCGTTAGTAATAAAACAAACCTCGTAATAAGCAGTGAAACCTGGCCATGTGAATGGCGCAGCCGAGTGACCGTTGGAGTAGGTGCTCTTTCTAAATTCTGCTTGGTCTTTCAGTTTCTCAAAGATGTATGCGCCCTTGTGAAAATGAAAAACATAAAGGTCAGCAAATGTGTCTTTAGTTTGTGTGGCGTCTTAAATGTCCGGACATTATGTTGTACTTGTACAGTATACAATACATAAACAAAATTAAAAGAATTAGTTTGGTTGACAACTGACATTGTATTTTTTAACAGACCTGTGTATGATGTCCGGGTTCTGCCTCGTGTAAAGTCAGTGATAACATGTCTGATCGGGGTCTGAAAATATGGAGAAGACATCATTAAATCACACAAGGTGTTATATGAAAACAAAATCAATTACCGAGGTGGGAAATAATGCACTACATTTATATTTATGGTATTTAATTAGTATATTTACTTAAATTCTGGCTCATATATGTTGATTGAGAAGATGCCGTATGGTCTGGATTCTGAGGGATCAACGTAACCAGCCATAACTCCCTGGGGGTTAGAACTCGGTTCCAATCTGATAAACAAGTCAGCGTGGCAAGAGAATGAAACAATGGAAATAGATGCTCACTAGATTTATAACCACGCATATGATGGCGACTTACTTCAGCTCAACTGATGGTAGATTATTAAAAGCTTTCTGCAGGGTCGGATTGACTCGAGCTACAATCTCATGATATTCCTGAATCATCCCTTCCTGCGATGAAATAGAATTTCAAGTTAATCGTTTTCGGCCTCACAATTATTGATGATACAATCAGAATTTGTAATTCCACCCACGGAGGTGTTGTGGAAGTTGCCCGGGGCAGTTTTCAGATATTGCAGGTATTCCTTCAATGTTCCGTCGAAGCCGTCAGCCCTGGCAATCTGAAATATTACATGAATAAATGTACCTCGTTTTCCAAGAAAATTCTTAATAGTTTTATCCAGACGGATTGTATTATTTCATGTGCTCATTTGCAGTAGCTTATCACCATATCTATCACTTTGTAGACAGACATTTTCAATACGTACAAAGTGTGCCCCTCCACCCTTTAATATTTGAATATTACATTTATACGGCACTTCTCCATATGCAGGAGTGATACATCGCTATAACTTGGCCGATGATCATTTTATCTATATCATCCCAACTCTATCTTACCCCCTCCATTATGGCTGCAATTCTATCGACCTCCAGCAGCCCTTTCTGATGGACATCATCAGCCGACATCTCCACAGACAGGTGCCACCTTAAACACTGCTGGTAATAAGCCTGGCCGTTGTCAAGGGAGCCCACCCCCTCCCTGGCTCTTGTCGCCGGCAAATACACCTATAATAATCAAATAATATCGAAATGTAGGGATAAATTCTTAATTCTGTGCTACATGTATCAGTCGTTTTATAAAACAGTATTGATCAAATGTCTCGAGAATGTAACTTGCATCACGGAGGAAGTTTCTATATCTTATCCATGCTGGGATGTAGCTGCTGATTAAACTGGATTCGCAATCATCCTGTAGAGTTGTCCTGAGTGAAAGAAATTTTGAACATATGACAACAAGGTTTATGCGGTGTGCCAGAATCTTAGTCAAAATATCGTATCAGATATATTTTACTATCTCACCAGTCAGCAGCGCTGATGGCAGCAGGACGAGTTCTGTCAAAGAATCTTATAAAAAGAGGTGAATCCCGAGCATTGGTTACAATTTCCACCTCCATCTTCTCAATCACTCCGGTCTGTAAGAACACATCGCATACTTGATAAACGGGAGGTTCGCACAAATATGCCATCGCTTGACTCCAATATAAACTTAGCTTAAGAACACCAATGAATAATCGTTGAATCCTTCTCCTTAAACAATTCACTGTATATATTTGAATTATTGCATCGTCACATGCACGTCACATGTGACGTCACATTTACGATGTCTACTTGTAAGTCCGTCTCATAGGTCATTAGAACAACAATGTTAGTTACTTTGATGGTAAAATAATGGTTTGGATTGATAAATCAGACCAAACAAAATATTACAAACATGCAATAAGCACAACATAACTAATCCATGTCTTATTACTACAATTAATGAGAAAGAAACAGCAATAATATTTTCTTTCAGGTCAACCTGCTTCAAATGTTTGCTGCGATGACAAAAAAACATCTGGATACAAAAAAAACCAAATCGAGGCGGACTTGTTGCATTTAAGATAAGACTATAGCTACATTGAAGAGCTAATGAGCTAACTTAAAACGTTGCCATGTGGGGTTGATTTTCGCAGCTACTATAGCTAGGAGCCAAGCTGATAAATCGCTACGGAAAGGACTTGTTATGGTAGATGATCGATATAACGGTTTGCAATATAACGTGGACCTGATTGTATTCTATACTTCTATCTAAAGCAGATCCGATTCAAAATAGTAATTCAAAAGAATTGTCCGAGTTTAATCCAACTTCACCAGTAACTGCTTGAGCAGGCTGGAACTGTAGTGGCTGCGATGATGAAAGAGTACAAACCAATGATGTGTTGTGCAAGGTTAGCCCAAGTGTGATTGCTTCTTGCATCAGAGTCATACGCTGGTTAACCTGACAGTGTTAGAAAAGTCACATTTTTATCTAATGTAACAGCCTTCATACTTTTTGTAATGCATCGGTAATAATGTTGAAGGCTCATGAAGCTTGAGTTACGTGTGTATCGAAGAGCATCATCCGCTGGAATGCCTTGTCCCTGTAATCGCTGACTGTGTTGTACAGAAGCCCGTTGTAAACCCTGTTCCACTGACCCCGCGGGTGCTCGTTTTGTAGAGGACTCAGATTCTTGTACTGGGAATGCCTGGAGAATCAATCAACTCAAGTCAATTAGTTCGACCTACAGTATAATATTTTGCAAATAACTGCATTAGTTCCCATTTTGGTTTATAAACAGATCAATAAAGACAAATGAGCCTTAAAGGCACAGTATAAATTTATATTGAAATATTTATCCCGGAAGCATTCTATTCTCATTTTCTACTTTGATAACATTACCCGTTAACACTATACAAAAAAGATAATGCGACTGACTTTCTAAATTGGAATCCGTCGGCAAATCCTTTGACGGACGATCTGAACACTTTGAGATCTATTTTCTGTTTCTTAGTCAGACCGTCCAGGGGAATATCGTCAGCCTCCTGTACAAATTCCTGTGCTCGATTCTGGAGAATACAGGAAATACTAAATTCACCGATGGTAACATATAAATGTACGGTATATGAAGTCTGGAAATCTGGTTTTACCGCTACCTCATGCTTTTCCAGTGAGAAAATGATACATGAATATAAAATGCAACGTAGATAAATTACAATTAAACTGGTCCAGGTTTCTAATTGCTTTAATTCTCTTTTTGTTCAACATCGCTAACAATGAACTCAGTCCAATAAATGCATTTACTAAATTAACATGGTATCAGGTGACCGACTAGAGTGACTACTTCCTTCATTTATGCATACCGATCTTATTATATTCATATATCTCCCTAATGATGTAGCCAATTATATAAGTGATTTATACGCTTACTCTCTGTCTGACGAAAGCGGCTTCCGTGTACTCTGTTATCTTGTCATCAAATTCGTGGCGTCCCATTCTAGTTGCATACTCTGGATTCTCCACATATCTCCATTCCATGTAATCGTCAAATAATATCTTTGTTCGTGTTGCAGCATCTTAAATAAAGGTTTCAGATAAAAGGAAACTGTAATTATAAAATAGTTATATTTCTAATTATGCGATAACAAAATTATGAATTAGATGTTTGTTGAAGTCAATTTTACAAATCGGAAATTGATTCGTATTTAATCGTATATATCTGCAATAGATATGTAGGAAAATGATTAAATATGGAATTGTATATTTATGCAATATTTGGCATTGCGATCCTATTTAGTTGTGACAAGATGTTCAGTATAGTTATAAGTAAGTGATCGAATAAAGAGTAAACTATTTTGAAAATATCATAGAATACAATTCATTAGATGAGAGATACTTTAATAAGATGTGTTTGAGCGCATTTACAGCATATTACGTTCAGCAATCGACGGACATAATTAAATTTTATGGATGTCTTCGAAATGCCAAAAAATAATTATATTCCTACCATCTTGTGGATCAGAGGTTGCCCTCTTATTTCTAATCAGACGCTTTCCGTGACAAACTGCAGCCACCATCACCAACAGTAAAAAACAAATCCTTATTGAACGCATCCTAACGTGCTAATACATTCCAATACAACACTATAACAAAATTTAATCTTTGCTTGTACTTGCTAAGACATTCCGGTAACGCATGAAATAAAACAGAACAGACGTCAGCTGATTGATCTGCTTTTAAATCTGGAAAGCTGGCGATATTTGGTCTCTATAATGTGGTAATGGGCTTGTTTGATTATTATAATATTGTTTTATTACTATGTTTACACATGAATTATATTATGTACAGAGTGTTTGTCTATGAGTCATTTAATATGCGACCTACATATTTAAAGTGATTAATTACACACTTAATTAATTAATCTGCGGTTGATGTCCTGAAGATGCAAGAAATAAAGTGTTAACACTATAATTAACCACCAAAGTTGTTTACCGAGGTGGTGATCGAGTGTATAACATATAAATGTATAAATATTTAAACGGGAATGAGTATTAATTCCTTACCCAATGACCGTACACATTTGTACGAAAAGGTGCACAAAATTCGCAAAATTAACCAGTCGCCTTTTACCACTGTTTATGTATAATTAATAATATGTATGCTGTTGTCCTTCACCTTATAAAATGCTATTTCCTTTTGAAGTCCAGTTCTATTTGACGGATGCAGCCTTGAAGAGGGTTCGGATTCTTGGATAGAGTCCTTGGTACGGGTGAGCTCCTCATTAATCGAGATCTTTGGCGTGACATATTTGAGGTTGGACCTCGCACGTTAGAATCTGTCCATTGGCCCCATTGTGTTGAAGATTATCTTGGTTATCGTTGCCGTTATGATATGTATTAATGATCTTCTGGGAAATCAATACCCATGGCAAAGGTCATCATACTGGAGCTTTTGTAATCCGTTTCACGTAGCCCTGTTATGAGGAGAGAATAATTTTGCTTCTTCTGCTTATTTTCGTCAATAGCTATATTTAGCTCATTGATGACATCCTCCTTTGAAATCAGCTTGGATATCTAAAGTTCTAGCTTTACAGTTTGAGCTTTTGGCTTCGCAATCGATACTGTCTGATCCGCGATGGTGCTGCTGTTATTTTCAAAGCGGGTCTTTGTTGTTACTATCTATCTTTGCGGGAGGTTAGTAAGCGAGGCGAATCTCCTAGATATTGTAGATTACTGGTGGCCGCAACTATTTAGTTGTTCAAGATCAGATATTTATTTTCTGAACGGAACTTCAATCACAGAATTAATTAATTATCATGATATGAAAATAAAGATATGGTAAAATTAGCTGATCAAGGTGGAGGACGGAGACATTAAGGTGAGTTAAATGTTTATTGAGATTTAACTCAGATGTTGCCAAGTATCTGTAATTGTTGTTATTCGCGCGGCGGGTATATAACTATCCGCCTTTAAACCGTCCCCCATTTTTCTTCTTCTCTTGTTCGCGAGAATAGGCATATGGTATTATGTGTAGTCGCAATATTTCGCCGGCACAGAATCAAATCCAATGTAAATAGGGTCTTCAAAAAAGGTGTTTAATTAACGCCTCAAAAGTGTGTAGGGGAATAGTAGCCAGTTCTCCGATTTTGTGTCTATGGTTTCCCTCTCAGCGAAAGTACAGGAAGAATACATCATATATGAATGCGATTGTGGCCACATAAAATTGTCATGGCTCAACAAACCTGACTAACTGTACCATATCAACACAATTTTAATTTTTACATGTGCCACGCTGAATGTTTTGATGCACTATATGTTTTGTTGTCGTGCGATGTCACGATGTATTGGCAGTTGTATCTTACGCTTTTGTCCATTTTAGCATTTTGTGAAAACTCATACATGTGAAATCTAAAATTTACTCACAGAAAGATGTGACTGTTTCAGTTAACTGACAACCTTTGAAAGGTTTGAAGGAAGCGGATATAATAACTTTCTTATGATAGGAATCTACCAATCTGTTATTTTTCAATGGAAACGCAGGATCACGAAGAGTTTATAAACGTTATAGGATTCATTTTATGTGCTACATATTTGTTTTGACACACACATATATATCAATTCTATTTAAATTGCATAGATTTGAATCGCATATTTGTTAATAATGTTCATTGTAAATCCTGTCCGTTCCGTCCATTGGCTACTTGATAAAGATGTTAAATACACACAAAAAGACCAGCATTATAGCCATAGTCGGTGGATACAGTGTAGTAGCAGCCCCAACTGGTGGGTTCGTTGGTTTAATGGTTGTCGCCGATGGTTTCTTGCCTTCAATCCAGTCATTTATTCGACGCTCTAAGATCGTCAATGGGGATTGTCCAACCTTGAGTACCTCATCATTAAATTCTCTCAGATCGAATACCGTACCTATAAATTGTGCAGTTAATGAATCAGTTCGCATAAAACGGTTAAACAAATGCATGATGTGACAGGTATAAATGAATACCGAAAGCTGATTTAACCTACCAAGCTCCTGTGTAGCTTTTTGCCTCAACTGTTCGATTCTTATTTGCCCAATTTTGTAAGAGCAAGCCTGATATTAAATGGAGCACAATATATCTAATAGTGAACATGGCAGGTCAATTCTATTTATATAAGTAGATAAAGTGGTGTAAGAATATAATAGTTCACCTGTCCAGGCCACGAAATGTAACGATTGATCTCATTCTCGACACGGATTGGAGAGTAGGTTGTGTAGTTAAGGGCATAATCAATCGCTTCCTGTTTGCTCCACCTGGGAATATCATCATATAGGGTCACGACCTTTTGCGCTAAACATAACATTCGGAAACTTCGCAACTTTTAGACATTTGATTATGATTGTAATATCGTGTCCTCACCCATATCTATGTATTCCTGTGTCCACCACCAGTCTGACGGCGCGGAACATAACAGACACGTACATTCCAAACCTGCAACATTTAAATAAAATTATCTATATATCCCGATTCACTCGGGATGATAATGGGAAACGAAATGTGAAGTTATTGCTTACACTGAATGCGGCCATTTCACCTCATCGAAGGCATTCATCTCCAGACCAAGAGTCTCAGAGTACAGCGCCCATCCCTGTTATAATTTGAAATGTCATTGGAAAAAAACAGAATTTGCCCGTAGATGAAATTATATTTATTTACACACATGATGTGACGACGAATTACCTCAATATATCCTGAATAAGAAGGGAATGTGAACGGAACATTAGCGGAACTGCTTCCTTCAATCGCTCGTCT
>JAXGGS010575135.1:0-10436 GCA_035585475.1 Armandia brevis | reverse complement strand
GTGCCACTCCTGGGTTATACGCCATGGTCGGGGCTGCAGCTGCCCTCGGTGGCGTCACCAGGATGACAGGTCAGTAACCACCTTATTCATTTACTACTTGAATATTATATAACGTCAAATTCAGGGAGAGGGAAGATGAGAGTCAAAATAGACCAGTATTTAATTGCTACGATTTACGCAGATTATTTTATTTACTCTTTCATTTGCTTTAATTAAATGGGATTGAAAACGTGTAATTACCTAAATGGACCAGAGTTTATTTAAGTATACATGTACGCATACCAATGTATCTATGATGTTCGGGATGTCTAGATTGATAAAATATTTAACCGTGTTTTATTTTCAGTGTCCTTGGTTGTTATAATGTTTGAACTGACTGGTGGATTGCAGTATATCGTACCACTCATGGCCGCTGCAATGACAGCAAAATGGGTGGGAGATGCGTTCGACAAAGAAGGAATGTATCCTTTCAAAATGATATCATAAGCTATATGAAACTAAATGTGTATCACTCTTTATAACGCGGATGGGCGAGCCTAAACACCATAAAAAGCAACATGCATGAATTCGTCTGGTTGACCTCTAAGCCGCGCCATCGAAAATGATAATAAACCTGGTTTGTTGGAAATGCCAAACCGGTTTATATAAAAAAACGAAGGTATTTTGATTTACCGGTATTTATTTTTTCAAAACCTGTGTTATCTAGAAAACTTATAAACACCCTCCGCATAGATGGGCTACTGTATCAAAACGTTCTGTATGTCTACTGTCTAATCTTGTCCTTAATTGCGAACAAGATACGACGCGCACATCCATTTAAATGGCTATCCGTTCTTGGATTCAAAGGAGGAATTCACGCACACAACCATAGCTGCTGATGTCATGAGGCCTAGGTGAGTACTTCCCTTACATCCATTCTATTCGGAAATTGGAATACATTTTGTTAACCTGTCCTGTGGTTACAACCATTTCAACAAATAAAATAAGCTGCCATTTAATTCTTGATTTCATAGTATCATACCCCATGATATTTCATACTCTAATCAACTAAATGGTGATTTGTAATCGTTCTAGAATTGTATTCCTTCTATTTCCAAGTTGATAGAGATTTAAAATTTCATTTACTCCCGTAAATCAATAGAATCACCCTTGCAAAATATGCCTCGAAATTCTGGCTTCAAATAAATTAAAACGTCGATTTTTATGAACGGTGATGAACAAACATTCAGAATCTATTTGATAATTTTCACTTCTGATGAGAGGTCTGACATTGTTTAAAACCATTCGCTATAAATACCTGTTCCTTCTTCCCTCGTGTAACCACATTTAATCAGATACGGAACGTAAGTGAAATTAATTTGCATAAGTTTTTATATGTTCATTTCCAACCTGTTTCATCAATAGCAGTTATCCTACTACGTATTCCATTACCACTAGCGTCCTGAAATAGTTCACATTCACCATAGTTCATAGTGTCTAGTTTGTCCGACTACGGTACTCGTGTTGTAATATGACCGTGTAGGGTCACCTAAAATACAATTTGTTCTTGGTTCTTGCCTGACAGCAATTGACCTTTCCGGTCAACATTTCCCTCTATATTTTGTTCATTCTACATAAATAGGTATATGTGAGTACATGTAGTTATATTTGAGATTGAATAGAATAAAGTTGTACCTAGTTGAATATTACCGGTAGTCCAAAGCAGGACCTAGTGAATCGTTCTTATGGTTGCAATTTTGAAGCGACTGCATAATACTTGAGGTTAAAATACTTCAATAATGGTTCTTTTTTTGTGTTATGCAACTACTCGGATCTCTGAATAAAATGATACCCAGTTTCTTTACTTAATGGAACACTTAGTCCATCACTTATGTCCTCATATTAGAATACAGTTTCGCTTCTTATGATCAGTTTAAAATATCTTAACGTTAAATTTATTGGAAGGATTAACCCTATTCTTGTTTCCCTGACGAATACCGTAACTTAAGCATGAACTTTCCTCTAAAAGTTACAGCGGCATGAATTGCCACCATCCTGACTTTTTATACGTATAACATATACAAATATAAAAATATAGTTATGGATCGGGCTGCTATTGCATCTGTGTTATCATCAAATGATTTTTTTTCTCTGTACGTTTCCCAGGAGGAATGATCCACCACTTTGTGTGCTGACGCAAGACGCTTGTTCTGTGGAGGATCTCGGTAGGTCAATTTTGAAACACATGTTTCTTCAACTAAATACTCAACACATTATGTCAGCCCAGACACAAAATTAATCCCTGAATATATTTGCTTTTGTAGAAAATACGCTGCGGGACACTGTGCATAACGGGTTCCCTGTGGTCGTGTCTAAAGAGTCCCAGTACCTAGTGGGATTTGTCTTGAGGAAGGATCTCAGTATCGCTATTAGTAAGTGAAACCTACCTGTTTCCCGCGTTGCTATGGTGATAACATCACACTGAACGTTATAATAGACCTTCTCCCAAGTTTATCAATCACGCTTAAGTTGTAGCTATATCGTTGCTCGCCACTACATTTATATGATTGTGAGCATTGGATTATTATTATTGTTGGACTCCAGACATTTAATTATTTGAGCAAAGTTAATTATTTCGTCAGTAGTGTCGTTTGGTTACGAGCGCGTCCGCTTGGCGCGGGTCGGGAGGTTGTCGCGGGCTTATGTAAGGGTCAAGGGGTCATTCTGAGCATCGTGACTCGATGCGGGAGGTTATGAGTCGCTTTTTCTTGTAAAATCTTTACTTTTATTCAAGCATGGGAGGATGCATCGTGGTATGTTGTAAATCAATTCTAAAAACTCTTTTTCGCGGTCATTTTGGTGTAAAAATTGTAATGTCTTGACTTAAATTTCTCAAGTAATTTCTTTCGGTAAAAAAGTTCCTTAAAGTGACGCCATACCTTAAACAATTTATGTAAGCTTATCCGGGTATTTTCCATATTATTTTCAGTTAAACCATTAAACATTTAACGTGTTGACAAGAAACTCGTTGTTTATGCGTCTTACAAGCATCCATCCTTAATAAAGTTCATCATCATGAAGTAAAGTAAAGTCAAGAAAACAAGAATTAACCGAGAACCAAGTTTGCCAATTTAATCAAGTATACGTTCGACGATTTTTACAAGTAATTTCACGGACGCAACATTGTTTAACACGGCAATTATCATGGCTGACGAATCAAAGGATCCGTCTGTTCACGACCTCGTGCTAAGAAGAGGCAACCTGCAGGGTGAGCTAAAGAAAGTTTACGCTGATCTGAGAGGTGTGCTTTTTGATGATAACCATGAAGAATTGATACAGGCACTTGAGCTGATTGGCCAGCTAACCATAGCAAATGATCGATTGAATCTGGTGGTTGACGAGTTGGCGGATCTATGTGTGCAGAAGGGCATTGATGACAAGACCATGGAAGGCGTGTACCTGAATTTGCGCGTCGACGCGGAGAAGCTGAGAGATGAGGCTGTCGAATGGACTGCATCGGTCAAGGCTCTAAAGGCTCGCGCGGAATCGAAGAAGGATGAATCAAAACGAGCAAGACCGCCAACGTCCCCGGGTTCAAGCACAGGCGCCGGAGAAGAGGCGGCGTTGAAGAAAATCATCACCGAGCAACAAGTGTTTATTTCTGAACAGAGCTCGAAGCTGGATGAGTTATCCGACACCGTGCAGCGCCTGCAGACTGAGGGTAATCGCACGCTGTCGCTGCAGGATGAAGTTGACGGGCTTCGGAAGGCGATGACGAGGAAACAGACTGAGGCTAGCGAAAATGAAAACGATCTGCAGGAAAAAATCAATAGTTTGCAGAGGGAATTGAAGACAGCGCGTGACAAGGCGAGGTATGACGACATGAGTTCAACTCGTCGTGACACAATTCAGGCAGGACATGGTCGAGCGTCAATGTCAACTGATGATGTCTTCGCGATCAGTCACATCATGCAGAAGAGCAGCGCAGAGCTTGTGCGACAGGTATTAGATGAGACCCACAGTCAACAGCAGCAATTTTATAATACCATGCGAGCGCCGAGGATTGAGATGAAGGTGTTTGATGGCGAGATAACTGATTTTCAGCCATTTATGAATCGGTTTGATGATCTGATTGGGGACACAAATACTACCTACAGTGTGAAGTTGAACACACTTCTTCAGTATTGTGGACCATCGGTGGTAAAACATCTCGGTTGCTGCGACTACCAGAAGCCGGAAGCTGGGTACCATTTGGCGCGCGACATCCTGAAGAAGTTGTACGGGAAGCCGCAGTTGGTGGTGCATGCGTGGATGGATCGTGTGATGTCGGCTAAGCCAGTCAAGGGAGCAGAGAACATGCAATTGTTCGTGAGCGATTTAAAGAGTTGCAAGCAGACTCTGACGGATATGAACTGTCTGGGCGAGCTGGACAACTCGGATAAAAAGGTGTTGCTTCTTGCCAAGCTGCCCCTCTATTTGCAGAATCGCTGGCGAAAGATGAATCGCAAGGCAAATGAAAAGGGACAAGTCGCGTCCTTGGATGACCTTATACTGATGATCGAAGATGCCGCCGATGAGCAGAACGATCCGGTTTACAGCGCGGAAAGAATAAGTAAGGTGGTCAACATATTCGAGTCTTCAAAACCACGAAGTTCGACACCAGCCAGGCCGGTGCGCCGATCTTATGCTGCCACGACCGAGCCCGCCGAGAATGAAGCTGTTTCCATGGCAACTGCCGCGACATCGGGAGGAGCTCGGCCAAGAGTGAAGTCAGACGGAGCGCAGGCGGACAGGCCTTTCACTGCTGAACCATGTGAATGTTGCAAACAGAATCACTTCACAAGGAAGTGTGATGAATTCCGTGCGATGACCAGTTCCAAGAAGCTCGAGTTCGTTAGAAAGAAGGAATTGTGTCTTTTATGCTTAAGTAGCCGACACAAGGTGGATGATTGTCGATTTTCGTGGCGTTGCCAGGTGGGAGCGTGCGAGGGCAAGCACAACAACGTCCTTCACTGGGGGCTGGAGGAGGACGACAAGCGCCTGAAGAGAGAGGCTGAACGAGTGATGAACATGGTGACCATGGAGACTGTCGACGAAGTTGACGACCCTCGAGATCGACCGATGTTGCACCTGCGCATGGACTCACTGGATGGACCGGTTCACAAGATGATGGGTTCTGTTGATGACTATGCAATGCCGCTTGCTCCGTGCTATGTCAAAGGAAAACATGGTACGTTCGCCACTAATGCCATGCTCGACACTGGCGGAGGCTTTTCGATAATTTCAAAGCGATTGCGAGATGCTGCACAGCTGCCGACCAGGAAGCGGGTGAGGTTCAGTATCTCCACGCTGAATGCGCGGGAAGAGATTGTTGCCGACGTGGTCACAATATTTATCAGAGGAAAAAGACAGCCGAAGTATTTCATCATGTTCAACGCGGTGGTTTTGGACAAGCAGCTGGTGGACAAGAGGTTCGTGGAAGTGATGCAGTCGGTGAATAATTGGGCGTACCTCAAGGATCTGGATTTGCCTAGGCATGATACCACAGACATCGACTTGCTTGTCGGCCAGGACAACGCACATTTAATGAAGTCGCGTGACATGGTCGAGGGACAGGGAGACTACAGCCCGTATGCGATGAAGACGAAGCTGGGCTGGGTGATTCATGGTTTGAATATGCGCAGCCACCGGCAGCCGATATTTATGCATTACCGTCCTGTTCAGGATGAGGAGGACGTCATAATCGACCACGAACGTGAGATGCGAGAGCGGATGACAGCAGCTTTGGACCGTATGCAAGCGATGGAGGAAGTGCCGCACGTCGAGGCGATTAGTCCCGTCAATAAGGGCATACTGGAATTCTGGGACAAAGAAGCTAAGCTTGTCGATGGGCATGTTCAGGTGCCCATGCCGTTCAAAGAAAACCAACCGACGCTGCCGAATAATTATGACGGCGTTCTCAAACGTCACCAGGCTCTGGGTAGAAGATTGACATGTGATCCGGAGTTGAGGGAGAAGTTCGTGAAGGCGACGCGGGAGACGATAGAGGCTGGGTATGCTGAGCCGGTGGTTGATGACGCGGAGCCAGGAAAGGAGTGGTACATTCCCACTCAGCCCGTGCTGAATGATAGTAAGCCGGGTGTCTGTCGCGTTGTAGGCGATGTCAGTTTTAAGTTTAAGGGAGCGTGCTTGAACGAGGCTGTTCACCAAGGCCCGAACCTGACCACTAACTTGGTGGATGTTACGATAAAATTCAGAAGATATCCCGTGGCGATTACTGGCGATATCAAGGCCATGTATAACCAGGTTAGCGTACCACCCGAGCAGAGAGACTGTCTGCGTTTTTTATACTGGAAGAATGACGATCCTCAGGATGAAGTGGTCAAGTACAGAATGACGACGGAGATGTTCGGTGGCACCTGGTCGCCAGCTGCATCAATCTACGCGTTAAGGTGGATCGCCAGTCATAGCAGCGATGATTATGCGCAGGAGGTTATAGACATCGTCCTCAAACATTTTTATGTTGACGATATGCTGACGTCGATGCTTGACGTCATTACAGGTATTCGATCGTTGATGGCGGTTCGCGAGTTGCTGTGGAGAGGACATTTCCTGCTGACCAAGATAGGGTCTAACTCGGTTGAAGTTATGCAAGCAGTACCAGTCGAATATCGTGCGAAGGGGTTTGAAGAAGTGGACCTTGAATTTGATGATGGCTTGACTGAGAATACCCTTGGTTCAGTCTGGCGGCCCAAAGAAGATATGCTGAGCTACAAGGTCATCAGGATCGACAAGCCGGTGACACGCCGCGGGGTCTTGTCGACGATGTCATCGCTTTATGACCCGCTTGGGTTGGTGTCACCTTTTGTCTTGCTGGCTAGGATATTGCTGCAAGAAGTTTGCAAGCTAGGATATGACTGGGACGATGTTCTTTCAGACGAGCTGGGAATGAGATGGAGTGACTGGCTGAGCGGTTTGTCAAGTGTGCAGAGGTTCGCAGTTCCAAGATGGCTGGGGATTGATGGTGACGAGATGAAGGAATACCAGCTGCACACTTTTGCCGATGCGTCAGAGCACGGATATGGCGTGGCAATTTATCTGTGCGTCTACAGGGGCGTGAGGCAGATCGAGAAGATTTCTTTGGTGGCGGCCAAGTCGCGGGTGTCCCCTATCAAGGTTGTGACGATACCTCGTCTCGAGCTGACTGCTGCCGTGCTCGGGGTAAAACTGGAGAAGTCAGTGAAAGAGTATCTCGACATCCCTTTGAAGACATCCGTTTACTGGACGGATTCCATGATTGTCTTGCACTACATTGCCGGAGACGCATGGCAATTCAAGACGTTCATATCTAACCGAGTTGCGTATATCCACGAGTACACGCAAGTAAATCAATGGCGACATGTGCCAGGAGTAATGAACGTAGCAGATCTGGCCTCGAGGGGGTTAACTGGACAGGAGATGGAGTCGTCGCGAGAGTGGAAGGAAGGACCTGCTTTTTTGAGGGACGTCGATAAGTGGCCGGAGACGGTGGTAGAAAAAGGTGCAGTGGAAAAGCCCGAAGAGCTCGAGTTCCGGAAGAGATACTGTTTCAAGTATGTGCCGGTGTACGTGAACGAGAAATCTGGCATGGTGCTGAGAATGTTAGAATATTTCTCGGATTGGCGACGTCTGGTGAAGTTTGTTTGCTGGTGGCATCGGTACCTGCGACGGCTGAACGGTGTGAAGGAAGATACGACGCGCGCGTTCGACACTCATGAGGTGAAGAGGGCTGAGCTGAAAATAATCGTGCTGGCGCAAAGATACTACCTGACGGAACAGCAGTTGTCTAGCAAGATGTTTCGTAAGCTGTACACATTCACACAGGACGATGTGTTGAGAATTGGCGGTCGCTTGATGAACGCTACACTGACGTACGAGGAACGTCACCCACCGGTTATGCCAAATTGTCACGTGGCTCGATTGTACATCATGGACCAGCATGAAAAAATCGGTCACGGAGGAGCACACAGAACGTTCTATGAATGTAGGAAGCAATGTTGGATCCTTGGCGGCAAACCTGTCGTGAAAGCTGTGCTGTCAACCTGCTTCGCTTGCAAGAAGATGCGCGGTTGTGTTGGAGAGCAGATGATGGCTCCGCTACCAGCTTTCAGGGTCTCAGAGGGCAAGGCACCGTTTGAAAACGTTGGTGTCGACTTTTTTGGGCCGATGTATGTGAAGATTGGCAGGGCTCAACAGAAAAGATATGGCTGCATTTTTACAGATCTGGTGATGCGGGCAGGCCATATTGAGATAGTTCCCGACCTCACTTCGTCAGCGTTTATTGACGCACTTCAGAGGTTCATCAGCAGACGGGGAAAGCCGGTGATGATAGCCAGCGACAACGGGACGAACTTCGTTGGCGCTAATAGAGAGATGGTGGAGGCGGTGCGCGATTGGAATCTCACCAAGGTCGGCAACTACATGGCTAAGGAGGGGATCGTGTGGAAGTTTAACACTCCCACAGCAAGCCACCATGGAGGAGTATGGGAGCGGCTAATTCGTTATATTCGATCGCTCATGATGTCACTGATCAAGGAGCAGACCTTGACAGAGTACGGGCTGCAGACGTATGCATGCACTATCGAGCAGGTGCTTAATTCCAGGCCACTCACCAAGATGACAGAGGACCCAGAAGACCCTCTGCCGATATCACCTGAGCACCTGCTGAATCTGAGGCAGGCCGATGGAATTGCGGGCAACTACGATCGAGGAGATATTCTCAGAGCAAGGTGGCGGCAGATTCAGTTTCTCGGAGATAAATTCTGGCGCAGGTGGACGAGCGAGTATCTCCGTACACTGCAGCGGCGACCAAAATGGGTGAATGAGCAAAGGAATCTGAAGATCGGGGATCTGGTGCTCGTGTTGCAGGAAAACACGCCAAGGCTGCAGTGGCCGCTGGGGCTGATAGTTGACGTCATGCAGGGACGAGATGGGCTTGTGAGATCGATCCGGGAGAAGACACAGAAAGGAGAGTACGTGCGCCCTGTGACGAAGGTGGTGGGTCTGGAGTGTGGAGAATGAAGAGACTTCATTAGGCGCCGGAATGTTGGACTCCAGACATTTAATTATTTGAGCAAAGTTAATTATTTCGTCAGTAGTGTCGTTTGGTTACGAGCGCGTCCGCTTGGCGCGGGTCGGGAGGTTGTCGCGGGCTTATGTAAGGGTCAAGGGGTCATTCTGAGCATCGTGACTCGATGCGGGAGGTTATGAGTCGCTTTTTCTTGTAAAATCTTTACTTTTATTCAAGCATGGGAGGATGCATCGTGGTATGTTGTAAATCAATTCTAAAAACTCTTTTTCGCGGTCATTTTGGTGTAAAAATTGTAATGTCTTGACTTAAATTTCTCAAGTAATTTCTTTCGGTAAAAAAGTTCCTTAAAGTGACGCCATACCTTAAACAATTTATGTAAGCTTATCCGGGTATTTTCCATATTATTTTCAGTTAAACCATTAAACATTTAACGTGTTGACAAGAAACTCGTTGTTTATGCGTCTTACAAGCATCCATCCTTAATAAAGTTCATCATCATGAAGTAAAGTAAAGTCAAGAAAACAAGAATTAACCGAGAACCAAGTTTGCCAATTTAATCAAGTATACGTTCGACGATTTTTACAAGTAATTTCACGGACGCAACAATTATTAAATAAATATTTTATTTTACTACAGCTAATGCCAGAAAAAGCCAAGAGGGTGTTGTGAGCACTTCTACTGTGTATTTTACTAATCATGTGCCCGTCAACACGGTGGTGGGTGGTCCGGAACCACTCAAGCTCAGAAAAATTTTGGACATGGTCAGTGATCAAATTTCCCTCTCAAACTGCTGATTTCATCACTCGATATCAAATGTTCTTCAATCTACTGTGCAATAACTTGACTTATGTGGATTTTGCAGGCGCCTATTACAATCACTGATCAGACTCCCATGGAGACTGTAGTGGAAATGTTTAGAAAACTTGGCTTACGTCAAACTTTAGTCACTCATAACGGGTATGTTTGATTGTTTCAAACAACATCCTCTGTAGAACATTTCAAGTACCGGTTATTGAAGTTATTATATTTATAATGCATTGCCTTTTTACATCTTCTGATTTTTTTTCAGTCGCCTTTTGGGGATAATAACGAAGAAAGATATCTTGCGACATATTGCTCAGCTCAAGAACCAAGATCCTGACTCCATTTTGTTCAATTAGAACGGAACTCTATAACGACTAGATGTTTATTTGGCGTTCATAATAGGAATTGTTTTTTATCAGTAAGCAACATGGTATGTTTTTATTGCTTAGATTTTGTTATATATATATATATACAGAAATGAGAAACTTAATCTAAAAACACTAGAATGTATTATTTGTGATACGTAACTGGTTAACTAGTTAATTCTCAGTACTCAAACCAATGTACCGGTAGTCCCTAGGCT
>JAXGGS010574913.1:0-10439 GCA_035585475.1 Armandia brevis | reverse complement strand
ACGATTGTAACGTAGATTCTATGAACAAAGACTCTCATATATTCTACACGGTATGACGCGAGACGATGCTTGGAAATCTGTGGCATAATAAAAGTTGACCTACTTATCATCTGACGTCTCGAGATGCCAGTTCGGGCATGTTCCTGGCTGACAATATTCTATCAATCCTCTGGAAAAAACAAATCCAACATTGATAAACCTGTATCGAAAATGATGAAATTGTATGTGTGGATTTTAAGATTATCATTCTGATATTACGGTTTTTAAAGGACAAAGAGATGGATTAACGGCAATAAGTGTAATATGTTGGAAGTGTTAAACTTACAGTAGGGCTGACCCATCGTTCCAGTCGGTGGTGAGGTTGGTGATGATTTTATAGGGGTGTAGGGCGGAGTTACACCAGGCGAGGACCTGTTTTCTGGGGGGTAACCTTGCCCGGGAACCCAGGGGATAGCGTCTGATCATAGACCACAGGACACTGACCACACTGTCAATCTTCCCTCTCCGAATACTGTCCGTGTCTGAAATTACCATACATAATGAAACGATTATCTGAACAAAGCTTTGTCATAGTCGTAATGATCTTTGCGTCATTAATAAGATAAATTAAATTGACTCCTTCCTAAGAATAAGTCTAATCTATTTCAGAGAGCGTTTGTTTAGGTAGAACCAATTCTAAAGCAGACGTGATATTATTGACTGATTATCGATTAAAATATTTGAATCTTGAGAAAAACAATGTACTTCGACACATTATGTACATGTATATATGGTTATAATGTCTCGTTTACACATATTTACTAGAGCTGTTAAAATTTATACCGATCACATATCAGGTTTTAAGACTGAGATTAAACAGAATAGATAGAAGGTCCTAATATCACATTGATAATGGTATTCATTCAAGCGGTACTTACCGACATTGGTGACCCAGGCTCCGTCTTTTTTCATCACCTCCAGCGCCAGGGAAATATTCCCGCTCGCCTCTAGCGGTCTGATACTCTCCTTCTGTATTACCCGGCCCACCCTCTCCCCCCTCAGGGCCTCGAGGAGCCTGGCCAGCCTCACCCCGTCCCGCAGGTCCCTGATGAGGTCCGCCACGGGCAGCCCGAGGGGGCGGAGGTGCAGGTTAGCCCAGGCGGTGAGGGTGTCAGCCTGGGTCCGCTCCCGCGGGGTGAGGGGCACCGGGGCCTCATCATCCCCACCCTCGGGCTCCAGCAGGTCAGCGAAGGACATGACACACGAGACCACAGTTATATACTGCTTTAAATGTTAAATCAATTGCAGGACAGCTCCGTTATCCCACTAGTATTGACACATCATGTTCCTCGGGTACAATTGTGGACCCTTGGCTTCGTCTTCACCCGGAAACTTTAATTATATTGCTTAAAAGTTCACCACGTATAGAGTTCTACCCTGTTATCGTCTTGCTATTCACAAACACACATTACACTCCTCAGTTCACAGCGTTGCCGGTAGTTTCGTGCTTTCATCAGGAAAAATATATCATATTTACGCCTTGATTTGTGTCCGCAGCATGAGTTCCCCCGAAAAGGCGGCTTGTATTCATCGATCTGTAACAATTAGAGAGAGTAAAACGGTTTAATCAGTAACGATATTCGCTATCTAGATGGATAGAAAATCCCCTCACATTCCACATGTACACGTACAGCGTCATTGACAGACTATTCCAGCAGGGTTCATGACCTCAGCGATTCACTGCGTTTTTATGACACACGATCGACACATGTGGTATTGAGGGCAGTGATCAACACCGTATCTAGTCGTGTATAAAAACGTACCTGGACCTACCTGTAATTAATACACATTTGCCACGGTGCCCTACCTGTCCACAGCCTGACTTTACCTGCTGATTACCTTTACCTGTATGCGGCAGGTCAGGTAAGACAGGGGGGGGAGGACGTGTTTGTAAAAACTCAGCCATCTGTGGAGTAAAAAACCATGCACCGGAACGTGACCCGGGCTACCGTTCATCCATGTACATTGTACGTGGCCGGGTTAGATATACGAGATACCGGGGGGGGGGGGCGTGTTCATGGAGGTGCTTCTGTTAATGATCGATATAACGCGGGTAGCCAGGGACAAGCCGTATATATCCCGTTATATAGTCATGTATACATGTATTCATGTGCGCGATATATGATCCAAATATGCAGACAAGAAATACCGTGTTGTATCGAAGTTCATAAGACGCGTTATAGAGAACGATAGGGCACCGAATGCAGACAAGAAATATCGTGTTGTATCGAAGTTCATAAGACGCGTTATAGAGAACGATAGGGCACCGAATGCAGACAAGAAATACCGTGTTGTATCGAAGTTCATAAGACGCGTTATAGAGAACGATAGGGCACCAAATGCAGACAAGAAATACCGTGTTGTAACGAAGTTCATAAAACGCGTTATAGAGAACGATAGGGCACCGAATGTAGACAAGACATACCGTGTATAGACCGCGTTATAACGATTATGTAGTGCAGTCCTACCTTGTAACGGCGATAACATACCAAAGCTCCGAGGTATAACGCTTGGTTGCCTGTATATGTAGGTGTTTGATCAGTTCTGATTTGTAATATAATGCCATTCATAGAAAACTGGCAGCAATGAACCGATTGTCACGTGAGTATTTCTGAATGAGTCAAACACTGAACTTGTAATGAGTTTAATTACCTCACCTGAAAGGGAGACACTCTTGCGAATGATGATTAGGCCGATACTACAAGTGATTCGGGTGATATATCGAGATTTGAAAGTCGGAAAGTCGCCTACTTTAAGAACGTGATCCACGCGATATGATCTGGATGTTGATTTCCTGGCTATGTTACGAGGCAGGGGGACGAACTCCAGGTGCGTAAGCTGTGCATGGTTGTGTGGTGATTAGTCATCCTCCAAGTCATCCCCTCGCGAAGTCAAAGCGTTTCCTCCGATTACAAACACAACAGGATATCAAACAAAACTCTCTCTTATTGTCAGTTAACAAACACAACAGGATATCCCACACAACTTTCTCCCATTGTCAACAGAAACTGCAGCTACTATTTCCATTGATGTTTGTTTTTATAAAAATAATCACTTAATTGTTTCCTCGCTGCGTCTTTACGGTTTTTTGTCTGAACACAGCGGTTGATATAGGCCGACACTGATCAGGCAATGGTACATGTAGACACGTGGCCCTATGACACAGTAGTTAGCGCTCAGGTATTGTACGCAGTCCCGGGACGCAGTCCATACACATGCCTGTAGCGTCATCGGCGTTGTAAAGCGGTAATGATGGTTGACGATATTGTATCGAGTTCTACAGAATCGTGACTGCTGTCTAAGATCTGCTTCAGATGTACCTGCCGACTGTAATTGATGACTCGCTGTAAGTGCTACCGTTCAGGGATAGTATTTAACACTAGTTATAGACCGTTTGGCCTCGTTTGGTGTTGCTTTGGCAACGCTTGGTTACTAGGGCGTGACGTAGGCCCAGTAATGGCATGGCGGTAAGGCCGTGTTAAAATGGCCCATTGTAATCAGTGCGTGACGTAGTTGAATTGGAGAACCCTCCGTCATATATCTGCATCACGTGACCACGGTCAGGTCACGGTTACATATATTTATCTAATAATTAAATTCAAAATTCGGAGTATTCTATACTATCGTTTCATGTAATCAGCTCTGAACTGCATCTATTTGATATTTATTTATTCATTCATATATTAATCAGTATCATTCCAAGCGTACTCGTGATTAAAGTTAACCCTTTAATGAATCGATACCTTCCATATTTTGTATCCCTTTATGAATTCATAATGATAGTTGAAAGGATACATAAAATAACCTTGATTGTTGGTATGAGCAGCAATCTCAACGTTCAATGTTTCATAAAGCTCCAGCTTATTGTAAGTGGTGTCGATACGTGAAGCGTTCTTGTATATCTGGTTAGCGTTAATAACCCGCATTAATATCGCTGATTAAAAACTAGAATATAAAAGCTGTTTAAGGCTTGAGCATTTTCATAAAAAAACACACTTTCAAAGCTACATGCTCGGTGCGCGACACAGTTTAGATCTCTATTAACCGGATCAAATTAGTACATATTGCATATTAGTCTTAAACTCTCCTCCTGATGACTCGGGATGGACTCCCCTCATGTGAGTTATAAGTGCAGGAATTTGCTACTGACCTGCGCGGCCGTTCGCGGCACCAGCCGTGGATTGCTATTGGCGGCAGCCGCCAATTGCCGTCCGGGGGCCAACTTACCCGGGCAACTGGGGAAGGGCCGACGTGGGAGGGAATGGGCCTGTGTAGTGGCCTCACCCGGCCGGCAAGCTGAGCTTAAGTTGTCTCATCTGTTAAGTTAGTAATATCCATATATTTGGAATGCAGCGAGGTGCATAAAATTAATTTGTAGTTTTTACTGGGTTCATAAAGGTAATGGAATCCCTGAATGCGATAGACAATATACCTGAGACATTATGAGGCAATGAACAAGTTAAGTCAACAGGAAGAACTTGAGCCAGCGAATACAATTTGCTGCAGCCACTGACTGTTGCTTCTGGCACCTGCCGCAATATGTTGGAGCAAGGGATTATATATATATGACTTTATTACACGTGAGTTTAATTGAGGAACATTTCTTGATAAGAATAGTAACGCATGTTTTTTAATTGCCGATGATGTATTGTAGTGTCTTTAGAAGTGATTAGCTGTAGTAGTTCCTTACATATATTGTTCTTAGTGAGACTGTATTGTCTCAGTATAAGAGTTCAATATGGTATCAATGGCAATTTATCATCCAAGCATGATACCAATAAACTTCCAATAAAGAGCCACTTTCCTATCATAGACGATGAACCTTGCGAACCTTGTAAATATAATTCATCATTGGAATTTAAGAAAATGGTGAATGGGAAAAGCAAGCCAATATATCTACATGCATAACATATCAAGGATTTCCTCGAATAACACGTAAGTAACTATAATAGGTCTATGTCGTTGGTTGATGTGTAAGATTGTGTTTGTATGGTTTTAATGATAATATTCAATAACATAATGTGTTGCTTATAAACCTGTATTTGTGCTTGTACTTAGGTTGATCATGTCAGATGAATGCTGAATATCTTCAGCAATGGTTACAGTAGATGCTTCTTCAGAACAGTCGAATTAATCATGAAAAAAAAACATAAGTTCATATTACAATGTCTATGAATCAGTCAATACCCAACCTTCACTTATTAGGCTAAAAAAAATTAATCATTAGTTTCTCAAGCTTTTTTTGCTTGAGAGGGGGGTGCGGGTGGCAGGTTTTTTTTTTTTTTTTTTTTTTCGCCAGGGTCGGTGCGGCAGTTTTTTTTTTCTTGATGAAGAGGAGGGTGTGGCAGGTTTTTTTTTTGTTTTGTTTTTCGGAAAATAGGGGATGCGGCAGGCTTTTTTTTTGTTTTTTACATAGGGGCGGCAGGTACCCTTTTTTTATTTATTTTGTGATAACTATATGGTTCGTCTATGTTTGTGATGGAATGGGAGCTCGGCCCTAACGGAGACGAGTGTCTGTGTTTGTGCGCGTTTGTGTGTCTGGTGAGGGGGGAGAGAAGGGAGAGAGGGGAAAGAGAGAGCTTTGACCTGTCAGACATGAGTATCGGAGTGCGCGCATGTGTGTGTGTGGTGAGGAGAGGAGGAGAGAGGGCCGCCGTGCCTTCGAGTCACTTCCGGTTTCGATTTCTATACTCGAGATACATTTTTTTTTTTCCTTTTTTTTTCTCTTCAAAATCGATAGTGCGGCAGGTTTTTTTTTGGTTTTTTTTCTGAGAAGGGGCGTGTGGGAGGTACGTTTTTGTTTTTTTTTAAATCCCAAAAAAAAGGGGGGTGTTTCAATTTGTTCCATATACGGCATACTATTCATACAATAAATTAGCATAATACTAATAATAATGTTTATTCACAACTCCTAATTCGTGGACAGTGCGGTCATCATGTTTAATCAGATTTATAGTACCATCGATTATCACAGTGTCTTTGTGTGTGTGTTGCACGGAGAACATGTGAATACAATATAAATAAAGTAAGAATTCTTTGTTCCATTGCTGATTAGAATTTTTCAGATATGAAGTCACATAGGGGGAAAATCTGGTGGAAATAGATATAATTCACACAAATTAGACTTGTACACGTATCACTTAAACAAGTAGAGATTTGACTGAAATTCAATCTGTAAATATCTACGTGCTACAGGAAATGCACATGGCTTACCGAGATGACTCTTTAAGATGATAAAACCCTGTATTGTAATGAGCAGATGTGTAGAGAGGGCCCTGCCAAAATATAGGATTGCTTAAAGTCTAAATGTTAATGACAAATTGGTGGATACATTAGTAAAGCAAGCCATGGTAACATATCAGTTTACCACTGATCAATAAAATAAAGTATCATAATATATAATACTATAATTGTTTCTAAGGAGGTTGCATTTTACTTTTTGATGCGTTATATAACCAACATCCCGAGATCGCAGGCCTTCTCCTCACATCTATTGCCCTACACCATTTTTCCAGCAGACAGGCAGTTTTACACGCCTGTTCAGTGATTATGGACTTTGGTTGATGGTCACCAGAAAGAAGTTGTGTCTTATTATGCTCTTTCCATTCAGCTGTGCAACATCCTAATAATTGTACAAGGTTTTAGACTGTACACAGCACTTATTTAGAAACATGCATTAAGTTGGATAGTTTTAGCAAAATAATTTCCGTCACCTTCAGTTTCATGATGACTTATAACAACCCATATAATAAGAAAAATGCAGGCAGTATTCTCCATGCTGTCTCTGAACAAATTTGAAGCAAACAGTCCTACCTGAAAGCAATAATGGTACAGAATAAATAACGAATATGGACCGAGAGGCATTTCAAAACTGTCCCCCTCGCTCCCCCTCGCTCCCCCTCGCTACCCCTCGCTATTGGTTACACAGGTTTGGGAAAAAGAAAACACAGCTTTGTTGCTTGCAGTGACTAGAGGGGAGATTTCCCACATATTTTGCTTTATCTGATAATTCAAGATTGGTTTTGTATCTATATCATCTTATCTAGAAATGATTGTGTGGGAAATATCAAACAATTTCCGGCTATTTTACCTAAATACTGAATTAATCCGCACAACACTAAAACGTTCTGTTCCCTTGTCAAGTATAATGTAGAATCTGCGACTCCCAATCGATCAATAAACAGGTTAGAACCAGAGTCCGCCAACATGCATGATATTAAAATGTATTTTAACAAGATATTACTATATTTGTCAATATTCATCGGCTACATTTAATGTTAATTTTCCTAGAATGAAAATCTATCTGATTAACATATTAACAAAATATCACAGAGCTCTCTACAGAATTAGGCTTCTGATTCACGAATAAAATAATCAATAAACTAAAAGGGGAATGTATATTTCACTGTTTATTTAAAATGAATATTCACCAAGATATGCTTACGATTGATGATTATTCATATGCTTTATGATAATCATGAATTCAATGAATCGCTGACCTTTTTGGGCCAGACTTTCTAAAAATGAAGCTGCTTTATCATTACTCAGATTCGGTTTGAAATCTCATATTTTTTGTTGATTGGCTTTTTGAAACATCATCTCATGTACAAACGACTAGATTATATTAACATTATATGTAATAGGCAAGTGCGAGTAATACAATTCCACCCATGAGTGAGCCGGGTGATGTATTATCATCTGGGTCAAAGGTCAAAGAAACCAGCTTGTTTAGTCTGAGAACCAGAAATGTTTAAAGTGGATTGCAATGATGGATTAGAGTGTGGGTTTACATTAGTGATGATAATCGTCTCATACAGTTCTCCAACTGATGGAACCAATAGTTGATGCACCAGGGTACCCTGCACCCTCCCGATACACCAGGATACCCTCACTCTCTCCCGACATATCTGGTTACCCTGCCCTCTCCCGATATACCAGGTTACCCTGCACCCTCCCGATACACCAGGTTACCCTGCACCCTCATGATACACCAGGTTACCCCGCACCCTCCTGATACACCAGGTTACCTTGCACTCTCTCGATATACCAGGTTACCCTGCACTCTCCTGATACACCAGGTTACCCTGCACTCTCCCGATACACCAGGTTACCCCGCAACCTCCTAGCTGATACATCAAGGTTACCCCGCACCCTCCTGATACACCAGGTTACCCTGCACTCTCCCGATACACCAGGTTACCTTCTCCCGATACACCAGGTTCCCCTGCACCCTCCCGATACACCAGGATACCCTCACTCTCCCGATACACCAGGTTACCCTGCACTCTCCCGATACACCAGGTTACCCTGCACCCTCCAAATAGACCAGGTTACCCTGCACCCTCCTGATACACCAGGTTACCCCGCACTCTCCCGATACAACAGGTTACCCCGCACCCTCCTGATACACCAGGATACCACGCACCCTCCCGATACACCAGGTTACCCCGCACCCTCCCGATACAGCAGGTTACCCCGCACCCTCCCGATACACCAGGTTACCCCGCACCCTCCCGATACACCAGGTTACCCCGCACCCTCCCGATACACCAGGTTATCACGCACCCTCCCGATATACAAGGTTACCCTGCAATTTGATAATTTCATATTGCTTATCATGACATGATATGCCTTTCATCTATCTATGCGATATGTATGTGCATGTATACGACGAAGCCACTCTGCTAAGACATGGTTCGCCACTTGCCACACCTGCAGCGATTCACGGCAGCCGTCAATTGCTGTGGGACAATCTGTGGCTGCCGCGAACAGCCGCACGCGTCCCAGTAGCGAATTGCTGCACATTACCTGCTCATTCCAGCGCACAAAACTATGGAATGGAGATGCGGGGTATCGATCCCCGTACCTCTCACATGCTAAGCGAGCGCTCTACCATCTGAGCTACATCCCCACATATACACTACTCGTAACTCAGTGTTTCCGCTCCTAATAGAACTGCCATTCAGAAAGTCTATAAATGTATTATATTCAGCCAAGCAAACAGTCATTTCGTATTTCTATCAATTTAATATACTGGTTATGTGAGGCTGGATCATAAATGTTTAAGGAAGGTTGACAAAAAGACACATACATTTCGACTGACAAAACATTTCAAAATTAAAAGTAGTGTCAATACAAGAATAGTTCAATATTCTGACCTGTTTCATAGCGCATCAATTCAAGATGAGGGAAGTTAAATAACAAGTTAATCACATCCCTGAATAGGTATTATTTATTCTTACAAGTGAATCATCAAAACACTTTAACTAATCAATAATAATTATTAATTGACCATTTAAATCGCAGCATTGCATTATTAAGTAATTTTCCGTATTTATGTCGTTCTAAAACAATTTCAATGTCTCATATCGGTAAAAATCTTTCTCAACCCTGACCGCATCTGGTCTGTGAAGTATCTTCTCTGATGTCGAAATCTCTGTGAAACCATGGTTACCTGGCCAGCAGCTTCCGGTGCACATGCTCTGAGGCTGCCCTGGGGGTCGGACAATCTCATGGCGACCATCGCTGAATTGTTCTTCTGTGTTCGTGGTTTGCATCGCGCATGTTTCGGACCCGTAGAATATCATGTTGCGTTCCTGGTATCCCGATCGCAGGGTGTACGTTACCGGTGGCTCGCATGATACTACTGGGGAGCTGGATTCTGCCTCGGAGGAACATTTCGTCACGTTTACTACTGCTTTCAGCTTAGATCCGGAAGTTCCCTGCGGCATAAGGCAATCCTTCTCGATACACTGCGGCACAAATACCCACTTCATATCCTTCTTCTCACTCCCGACCTCCACAACACGACATTCTGCTGCCGGAGAGCCGAGCATCATGTTCCCCTCTGCACATGCGTACTCAGCAGTGGCGTTCTCCATTTCAGAGGTGACCTTATTCACAGCGCCCCCTGTTATATTGGGAGGCTGCCCGCAAGTGACACAATTAATGCTCCCGTGCCACTTTCCAACTACAGTCCCGTTATCTAGCTTGTCGGAATAGCAGGAGAGCTGGGGGTCTCCCCGCATGAAGTAGCCGGCCTCGCACCGATACACCGCGCGGTTTCCGTACTTCCAGCCCGATCCCTCCTCCTCGTCCTTGGGGTTCATCAGCGCGGCGTGATCGGCAGTGGGTGGGTGCCCGCAGCTGACGGGCTCACAGTCGTGGGGCGCCCTCCATTCCCCTCGGTAGCGCCCCCGTGTGGACCTGGTGCATATCACCTCACACGGCTCAACTGCGGGGTAGTTGTACCCCGAGCTACATGTACACGGCTGCTTAGAGCCCGGGGCGTACTCATCAACGTAGAAACTGTCGAAATTGACGTACAAATTCTGGTCCTCAACGTTATAATCATAGTCACACCAATGTCGCTTGGCGTCTGATACATGGAGCACCACCAC